>JAHZNC010005098.1:0-11906 GCA_027744095.1 Zhuqinia jingwanae | reverse complement strand
TCACACAGAGAAAAAAAGGAAAGCCGAAAACTACATTCAAAGTGCATAACACCCAATAGGTATTATAGGTACATATAAGTATAATGTATGCGTAGTTTCTTATGATGATGCAGTATATTCTCATGTTTCATACGTAGGTAGGTTTTTTTTTGTTATACATATAGCGATACCGTTGACGTTGACACTGTTTTCTTTTCAGCTAAACAAGCTTGTCTGTTGCTGCTACTGCTTTTAAAACTACGCCACATAAAAAAATACCTACATTTTTGTGCATCTTTCGCTTTTTGTGATTTCAACTACCCCACTTCGGTTTCTTGCTTCCCTCGTCATTGAATTTTTACACGGTTTTACTTTTTCTGTGAAACGACATCAAGTAAAGTGGGAGGACCCAAATGCACGCTCTTTTGGTGTATCATTTCACGACCCATGCATGTGTGCATATAGGAAGTCTCCAAACAATGAATTTCGTTGGCAAAACAACTATATATCACCAAACATTTACTTGCGTCTAGATTCGGGCAGAGTAGACTGTTGTATTACAGCCTAACACTGTGCTTACCTTTATGTCATAGTTTTGAGTATATTACGCTATGCTATATTATGCGTATGTACGTTCGTGCAACCGTGCAAGGGACTAATATATTAGGTTTAAATGGAATCACAATGATTGTGTAAAGTAAAATATATAGTTTTTCCCGATGAGAAATCAAGGTAATTGCAGATTGGAGGGGGGAAAGATAGAAAAGAAAGCAAATGAATTGAATATAGGTAAAGGTATGTATATAGTGTGCGCAATACCTTTTGGCTTAGTTACGTTAGTTGTTTGGTGTGATTTATGATCTTCCTCTACTTCTAACAAACTAATCTGGTAGTCAAATGATGATCGTATTGTTGTATCACTATCGTCATCAGTTTAGTTTACAAGTTTTTCCTCTCGGTAAACAAAAAGAGAAAAGTTGTGAAAGCGAACCTATCTTTTTTTCGTTTCTTAAAAAAACAAGATACTCAAACAACATTGATATCTTGTTTTATTCCAAGTTATAAAAAAATAAAAGACCATTCTGTCTAAAAAAAAGTAATAGGATTGTATGCACTATAGAATTTGATTTATCGGGTCTTTCTCTCTTATACAATCCTTGTAAGAAAGATCTATCTATCTATACTATGAATGTGATTGTGATCGTGCAACTGGAAAATTAGGTTTATGCAATTGAAATCAGAAGAGGAAACTTTTTCTTCTCGGATAAAGAAAGAAAATAAAGGCATGAATTTACATTCAAAATTGAATGGAATAATAATATATAGGAAGAAAGTTTCTTTTGTACGTAAAGCTATTTCATGCTTAAGAATGCTGCACACTTTTTTGATAAAAAATAATGATTTTATTTCCTGGAATGTATAGCTGTGACAGTGTACCATAAAATTAGGCAAGTCAAACTAAAGTACATATCAAGGACTAACGACTATTTGCGTAGCAGGATCACGTGATACTAAAAAACAAGATTGTGTGTACGGTAAAGGAAAGTGTAAAAAACTGGAATGATCTTAAAACATGAGAAACTCTAACATGATTTTGTAAAAGTACTTTCCGTTAAGAGTTTTTCCGGTTATTATGTCAAAAAGTCACGTTCTTGCTGTACCAATATTTTTCATCCAAAATTCTTGAAACATTTGAAAAAGTAGAGAAAAAATCATGTTTGTCGTTCATATGTATGTAGGTATATACAAGTACATATATATATATAGGTAGTAATTTAAGCTTTTATTGAGAAGTGTGCTTCTGCTAACGAAGTTGTTCCGTAAGATTTTTTGTTTGGAAATTATTGAGTTTGATGCACTTTACCAAAGTAAAGGACTTAGGCTGAGAGTAACTTATCTGGAATTGGTATGGTACTCTTCCTTGTTGTCTTTTGGGAAATGGGAGTACCGTGTGTTGATTCTATTCTGTGTACCTACCTACAGAAAGGTACTAAAGTGAAAAAGGATTGTGCGGTACTAAAGTGAAAAAGGATTGTGCACGTAGCACACGCTTGTTTCTGATAAAACTGAAAACAGATCAAATACCAAGTCTCGCCCTTTTACACCCAAAGAAATCAGGAAGATATACAACAATTGTTATGTTGGATCCGACATCCAAGAGAAAAAAACGGTCATATCTTGCACCCACGCCGTTTTTATGAGTATTATGTAGTATGATGATGATGAGGCGAGGCTAGTGATAAGGTTCTACATATATTATGAAAATGGCACAGCTTATATAGCAGACGTGAGGTACATTTTTTTATTTAAAAAAAATTCCTATCCATTGCATCCATAGTGTTGTTTTCACCTACAAACCAGAAAACAAAATGCGAAATCGAAATCTTCATCATTCTGACAAAAATGCTCGTTTGCACGCAGTATTACATCATTACGATATTGTATGGTGATGTTGTAGTCGACCAGGCCTCGTAGAACAAATAATACGAATATTTGGAGAAAATAAGGCAAAAACAAAAAAAAACCGGGGTATCGAAGGATGTGCTTAGGAAAACCTCGAAGAAAAAGGTTGTACTGTACGTTTGGATTTCTATATTTCTGTCCATATTTATTCCTACCTCTCGTTTCCAGTTTTTTTTTGGTTTGTTAGTTTTGTTGCGTGTGGGTGACTATGAAAGATAGTTGATATTAGTAAAAGGAGCCTTAACCATGTCACTAGACATAATTACGATAAACCCGAGAAATTGATTTATGACCATATATAAACCTCGATGACATGACTTTCTCTCAATCAGATAATATTAGTCCTGTTGTCGTCTTTGGATTTCTCCCAAGATATGGATAAAAATATGGTGATGTTGGTTTCTGGTTTGGTGGTATTATTAGACAATCTTGCATAAGAAAAACTAGCCACGTATGTAACATGCTTCAAAAACAGGAACGGGAAATCATGTAATATTTTTGCTTTCTAGTCAGCAGTCAGCATTATACATTTTTCCCACATACATTGAAAGAAGAGACAAGTGACGTTAACAGACAAACTAAATAATACTGAATCATAGTCTTTTTACCACAAAACATGCTCTTTCATTTCCACTACCCGCCAATATTGTCATCACCATCAGCATCATGGACTCAAAAGTGAAACGAAAAAAAAGCTGAATATTATTCTTAAAAACTAGTCTGGAATGAATAACTTCCAAGAGAAGGCAAAAAAACTGAAGAAAAACATCTCAAGGGAAAGAAATTGTGAAAGAAAGGGGAAATAGATAGATGAAAAGGGAAGAACAGTACGGCACAAAAACAAAATTCCTATTCAACTGCCGATGACTTCAATTTCGTGTATATTATGGGTAGGGGAATAAAAGGAGAGAAGAAACCAAGATACGGGGAGGTGAAAACAATTCAACCATGGAAGAGCAAGACGGTTTTACCCATTCATTCTTTGTGCTTTTGTATTTTCTGCCCGTTTGGGTTGACTGCACTGGCATTGTTGGCTCTTGCTCTTTGGGAAAACAGGCATAAAAGAATTTTTCATGTTATATGTGTTATATTGTATTACCTTCCTGTTATACAATTTTACCGATAGTATACAAATAGCATGTTTTAGAATATGCCTATGGTACCTACTTTCCATATTCTTAGATTATTTGTGAATTCTTCTTAAATTACATTCCAATAACTTGGGAATGTAAATAAGGGTTTATCTTTCCGACGGGATTTATTATATTCTAACTTTGCCTTAGGGTTTGGTAGGAATTGTAGGATCGGTTATTTGTACATAAAACATAAATGCTTTCACTTTTTGTTCTCTTAACAAATGTTTTTAAGCCCAAGAAACTTGTAATGGTTAAGTCCGTGTTTTATCATTTGCCCCTTTGGCGTTTATTGGAGGTTTGTTTTTTAGTTACACACATAACCTGACAAAATTTCATCTTATATGTAAAAGTGTTCAATTTTATACAAATGAAGGTGGGTTAAGGAACGGGACCCTGTGTTTGTCGAGAGAGAGAGAGAGAACAAGAATAGGATATAATATTCAACACTAGCTGCTTTTGCAAGTGTATATCTCACAACAGTCTCACCCTGTTCTTTACTTATCTAGTGAAGCGAACTGCTACATTTACATGAAATGAAAATCAAGAAAATGGCAGTAGAAAAGTGGTTTCTGGGTGCATTATTATGCCTGTCTGACTTTGACTTGGCTTACCTCAATCTTCCTTTTGCGTTACTTTCTTTCATGTATCAAGTGTCTAATACTGAAAGACAGGATCAGAGAAACTAAACTATGTATACATATTTGGATTCTTCTTGTACTATATATGTGGCATATAATATGTAATGTGACTTGTATGATGATGAAATTGCATTTTTTGTATTAATATTCTAGTGCTTGCTTTATCATCTGTTACCTTCCGGATCGGAAAGTGAAGCCCCGCTACGTGTCTGTGATGGCAAATTCATCGCCAACGTCTGCCGCGTCCAATATTCTCCGCGTTCAGTACTCTTCCGAGAAGTCATATCAGCTTGTTGACTTCGCTGCCTGTGTGAAACCGATCCACTTCAATTACAACAATGTAGTTAACTTTCTGGAATGGATGGAGTTCCATAAGATGATGGGAGTTCAAAAGTTTACCTTTTTTAACCACACAATTGGAAAGGATGTGAGTTGTATTATGAGGGAGTATGGAGATGAAATCGAGGTTCTTCCGTGGTCCCTCCCTTTCGTGTCTCAGAAAGAAATTCGAACCGAAGGACTTTTTGCAGCATTGAATGACTGTGTCTACAGACATCGTGGCGCTTCCAAGTATCTAGTTCTGGTTGATTTGGATGAAATGATCGTCCCTCGGAAAACTCAGAATTACTCAATGTTCATCGAGCAGCTGGATACGTTGTCGAATAAGAAGAAAATTGGAGCGTACTCCCTACAAAATGCTTTCTTTTACCTTCAATGGCCAAACGATCAGAGTATGTTCAGAATTGATAGTAATCCAGTGGCCGAGCAGGTTAGCAGGCAGTTAACCATGCTGAGAAAGACGAGAAGGAGATCAAGATTGCATCCCCATAAGCAAAGGTTTGACCATTATTTTTGCATATACTTGTATGTAATGATTGAAAATTTCAAATACCATTGAAATGTATTTAACATTTTGTCGTTTGTTTCTTGACTCCAATAGGTCAAAGTACATATGTGACCCTGAGAAAGTGACTGAGGCTGGGAATCATTTTGTGTGGGAGATGGCCACCGGCTATTTTACCTTATCAGTGCCACCACATTTAGGAACCTTACACCACTACAGAGTTTGCGAATTTGGTGGTGATCAATGCACTAAAAGTCCTTCAATAATTGACAAGTCCGCTCACACATTTGGCCAAAAGTTGGCTATAAGAGTGGCTGAAATGCTTCAATCAGTTGCACCAAAATGTCAACTAGACTTGAAAAAGATATTAAAACACAATGAAACTAACACTAATGAAACAAAACCACCAGCAAAAATTAAAGTATAACATGAGAGATTATTTTGAAATCACATCCATGAGTGGGCGTTATTATTACTGTAATTATTTTAAAACATGTGTATTATAAAGCATATATAACGCGAGTGAAGCGAAACTAACTCGTATGAAGTCCAACATAATATTATAATTAGGACTATAATATTATTTACGTACATTAATAATATAAGTATAGAATAATAATAATAATAATGAATCGTCATTTAGGTTAAAATGCATCGTCAAAAAAAGTGTTTACGCTTAGTTGATAAGTATAATATGAGGTAAGAATGTTTTACTTTATGATCAGACAACGCACGCTCATTAAAGAAATTTGTAAACGACGAATTTTTGTACTTGTAATAATGTACTTGCGTTCTTAAACCTATATTTTTGTAAATTGCAAGAATCGATGAGTATGCAGATATGATATTGTTATACGGAATGGAAATTTTCTAGGCTGGCGCTGTCCCAAAAAAAAAAGAATCTTAAGGAAAGGTATTAGTAATTTCATGAAGAGTAAAAGTACTTTTTAAAAGGCAAATTAATAAGTAATAATATATATTATACGACATACTTTGTAATCATTTTACTCAAAGTGCTCTGATACCACAATAATGTGTGGTTCGAAAATACATATGTACGTATCTTGATAAAAGAAGAAAAAAAGATTTTTAATTAAATTTACAAGAGATAAGAAAGATATGATTTTATTATATTTTTTACTAATACCGTTTGCCTAATAATTGGTGAGGTGTATAAAGTCCAACACAAAAAAAATTATGTGTGAATATATATGCTATACGTAGAAAACTTGTAATTGCATAATTGGATAAAGTGTTGTCAAATATTTTACTTGCTTGCTGCTTTTGAACTTGTTTGTAAACCATAACTTGTTTAGCTGAAATTAACAAAATTCGGTCGGCCTTTGATTTAGGTAGTTATAATGAAAGTAACTGACTGGGTTTGAAAACTGATTAAAAGAAAGAGATGTTTTATTAAATGAAATTTTAAGCACAATGAAAGGAAACACAAAAATACTGTTCCTGAAATAAAGGTTGAAAATAATTTGTTCAACTTATTCCAAAAAAAATGAATGAGTTTGATTAGACCAGCTTTATGATGACTGGTATATCGTCGCCGTCTATTAACGCATTTTAATTTATTACAACAACGCAACTAATTTGGAGNAAAAATGAATGAGTTTGATTAGACCAGCTTTATGATGACTGGTATATCGTCGCCGTCTATTAACGCATTTTAATTTATTACAACAACGCAACTAATTTGGAGATGTTGTTAATTGCGTAAATATCATATTATACATTCTAATTATATTCTGTGATAGACATTTTTAAAGACAATATAATGTATATATTTAGAAGAGCAAAAGTGATGATATTTACAGTTCATGTTTTTTGTATGTGTGATTATTCATAAAAATTATTATACGTACAATTTTAAATTAATGCTACGTTTAGTTGTTAAAAAATTGTTTTAATCAATTGTGATAACAATTGAGATTGATCATTGAGTCCTTCGAACAGCTCTTGAAACTTTTGTTGTTTTTAAGATCATTTTAAATAAAATTGCGTAAATTGTTATTGTTCTTGATTGTATTTTTTTTGGCTGTATGCATGTTCATAAATTTCACCATTTAAGATTTCTTCGCTTCGTATTTACCGGATATACATGTTAACAATAATTTTCATAACATGCATTTCACGAATTTAGTAGCTCTTATTGAGCTTCTTAAAAAATATTTAAATCAGATATTGGGATATTTCATATGACGATGATCTGATTCTCATTAAAATTAATTTATCAATTCCAACTTAATAGCATTCATTAATTAGTCGGGGGTTCCCGATTTTACATGGAAATCCATAAAATTTTAAGTTTCATTCATAATATTCATCTATTAGATCATTGTAACAAGCTACTATATATAATCATCATTTCATCATCCCCTTTACCCAAGTGCATGGAAAAGCATATACACATACACATAGTATGTATCTCATGTACTTCTGAGTCAGTACTACTACTACTACTAGTACATCATAAATCATGAAATGATACCTAATACTGTGTAGATCATGTGTTTTCTTCTTCTTTAGAACACTGGTAAAGAAGAATGATTGCATGCAAACTGCAAAGAAGTTTATTAATCTAATTACAAAAGTATTGACACCAGTATTACCATTTATAATAAAGATAGGATTTTCTAGGTGGGATAATTTCCGCACTGACAACTGACAACGCAAAGGAAGACTTGCCGTATGTATAACATTTTTTAGTGCCAATGGATATCAGATTAAGACAAATTTGAGCAGCAATACTACTAACTACTATGACCTCACCCGCCGGGAGTTGGTCCTTACAAAAGAGCCAAACAAAGTATACACAACAGAATATTTTTGAGTATGTTATAAAGTTAAAGATTTAAATTAATTAAGAGTTGTTAATTTATATTTTAGGCCCATGTAGCAATATCGGAATTCGAGAAACGAATGAAAGATCAGGGCAAGAAAGTGGTAGTGATAACACAAAATGTGGATGAGCTTCATAGACGGGCTGGCACAGAAAATTTGATTGAATTGCATGGTTCCCTATTCAAAACAATTTGTATTGATTGTTGGAACGAAGAAAGCAATTATGATAGCCCAATATGTGAAGCACTGAATGGAAAGGGGTAACAAGCTATTTTCATTTTCGTGTGGATTATTAATCAAGATCATTGAAACATTTTAAAAGGAAATTTTAATTTTGTACTTGTAGTGCCCCAGAACCAGGGACCAAAGACTCCAAAATTCCTGAAGACGAATTGCCAAGATGTAAGAAAGACGACTGTGGTGGACTATTAAGACCTGGGGTGGTATGGTTTGGAGAAACTTTACGCGAGGAAGTATTAGAAGAAGCAGGTAAAAAAGCATACATCGCACGACACAAGGTTTTTAAGAGTTATATAATGACGTGACATGATTAGTTAGATAATGCATATTGTAAAAAGACTTATTATGAAAAACCAGGTGCAGAATTGAAGAAGTGTGATTTGTGTCTTGTTGTTGGAACAAGTTCGGTAGTGTATCCAGCAGCAATGTTCGCCCCTCAAGTGGCTGCTCGAGGAGTTCCTGTGGCTGAATTTAATTTAGAATCCACTCCTGAAACGGATAATTTTGGGTACGTGGTTATGTAATAGTGATTTTCTGTTATGGGACGATGAATCATCGTCAATGATTGTGAGTGAGTACATATTGTGGAATTTGTGCGTTTGTAGGTATCACTTTGAAGGTCAGTGTGGCTCAACACTTCCCGAAGCACTTGCAGAGTAATTAATCAAGGAAGATGAAAAGTGTAAAAAGATAAAAGCAACATCTTTATATTATTTATATGTACTAATTTTGTTACAAGTTTAGCACAAAATTGTTATCTTTATTTTATTCTCAAAAATGATTATGGATCCAATAAAATATTTATTTTTTCAATTATTTTAATCATCTCCGATTAAATCACATTTTAGGGATTTTTCTTACAAGTGAAGAGAATGGAGATGCAAATATCGTGCAAATATTTGAAATTCCTTTCGTCCGTATTCTGGACTGCAACATAAATAAGTACATTTTTACAATAATAGCACATTGGTATTTAAAACTGAAATGTTGTGTGGATCTTTAAAATTAGTTGTGTGCATTTAATTTGAGTTAACAAATAAAATTCCAATTGGTAAAAAGCTTAGTTCCTTATAGTATATTTGTCCATTTATAAAATATTATTGCTGTTTTATGTAATCATATAATTTTCAAGTAAAAGATTCTTAATGAAGACAACTGTAGCATTCATAAGCATCTGATTTGTCATCATACCTGTAAAACAAAATTTAAAATGGTAACATTTAAACAAGTATATATATCGCCCTTGTTATTGATTCAATATGTACATATTTAAAGATTGTGTGCGTACTTTGCAATACAACATTCTTTACAAAATTCGTTGGAGCATCCACGGCAAGGATTCAGATGACAGACTAGTTTTTCACAATAGGTGCATTTTCCAAAATAGTCCTCGCTACCGTTTGGATTACGGGTTCGATAAACACAATCTTGGCAAATCAATGTGGGTCTCACACTAGCAGCAACAACATTTTGAAGCTCATTATCACTTATGATATCTCGAACTGCAGGTGATCCCGGAGGAGTATTATATGGTGACACAGTTCTTTGGGGTGACCTGGAGCTGGCACCAGGGGATTCAGCATTATTGCAGGTTGTATCCCCAGTTTCAGTCCCGTCTGAACGCATCAGTAGCGAATTAAAAAATTGACGTGCCCCCAATCTAAGGTGAGCAAGAGTTGTGTCTGAAAAATAAATATTTGATGACATCCATCAGTATGTCAAAAGTTACAAAACAGAACTGATTGCATATATTATTCATTATAAACATGTCATTAATTAATGATTATTGTATTGCTCTTTCTCAAAATTTTATTTTCTCCCAAAATCCCAAATCGGTGCAAATTCCAAAAATGCAGCATACATTTATGCACGCATTTTGATGATATACCTATGTACATGCGGCTTGACAAACCTGAAGAGCTCCAAGATCACAGATGTGCTTGTTTGTTTGTATGGTATATCTTCTTTTAGTCAAAGCTTACCATAAACAGTAGACAACAGTATTCCTTGTTTGAATTTTTTAGATTGGGAAACTATCCAAGTGTCTTCATCAATTTTTCTCTTTGACCCAGGCATGTTGAATTCAGGGGTGTAAAAAACTTTATTCAAAATATTTAAAGTGTTTAAATATTGTTTTTAAAAGTGTAGTAAAACTGGGCAACAGTAAAAACCTAGCTATTTATTATGGAAGATGTTCAAAACAGTGTGAGCAGGGAGATCGTGCCAGCTGGCTGTGCTACTATTGGGGCACAAGAAGAGCTTATTTGTGATGGTAAATATGTGGTGGTGGAACGCGGGGACCAGCAGCGGATCATCCTCTTCAAATCCCATCAGTAAGTAAAGGAATGTTTGAAGTACCTGAAAATTGTTCATATTAAAGCGATTCCTTTGTGGATGTCATGTTATCATCTTTGCCACATGAAAATGAAAACAAGTCATAAATGAAAATAATATTGCATATTGCTTTCTTCGGTCTAATTCCGTCACTTTTAAAGGCACCATTATGCCACGTGGGAACCCTTCAAAATGCCGCTGACCACTGACTACATGTACATGTTATCGTTTTTATATTATTTATTTGACTTTTAGGACAATTACTTTCGGGAAAGGATCAACACAACAGGATATCCTGCTAAAAGGAGCTGTTGGGAGTACCTTTCTAAGTGCCTTCAAAGTTTCACCTGCGCCCCCAGAAATAATAGCAAGCCACAAGCCCAGTGACAGCAATAGCAGCAAACCCTGGAAAAAATCGGGGAAAGGTCGTCCCTCTCAAAACCTTTTCATTGTTGAGAAAAGCACAGAGCCATTTGCCAAAATTATAAATGAATTTTATCAACTTCCTGACTCGATATCTAGCGGCGCTGATAATCGAAACATTTGTGATGATAACTCTTCTCAATCATTGAAAAAACAAGATATTGTCTCATTGCGAGAACAGGGAGTACCTTCCAAGGAAATTTTAGATACAATCATTACAAGTTCGAAAAGCTTCAGCCAAAAGACAGAATTTGCTCAAGAGAAGTACTTGAAACGAAAGGAAAAAATTTACGGAGAAGTTTTGGTGTTCATGAAACCTAGCATACCTATTCTATCAGATTATTATTTCAAGCGTGACCCTCAAAAAATACTGGGACTACGACCTGACACAGTGTCACAGATTTTGTCTTATGCAAATATTCATGCCAATGGAAAATATCTCATTTTCGAAAATTGCTTGGGACTTGTTACTGCTGCCGTGCTTCACAGACTAGGTGGACATGGTGTAGCCCTTCATTGTCACATTGGAAGTAATCCACAAAGACAAGCTTTGGTATGCATGAACTTCACGGATCATGTCTTGAAGCCTATGATGAACTTGGACTTGCTTTATCTTTTAAAGCCGCCGAATTCTGCTGAAGCTGAAAAGGATAATTTTGGTACAGAGAGTTCTGTGGAAATTTCAGCAGAGGAACCTCAGACTAAAAAACAAAAGCTGGACGACGCTGACAATGGTATTGAGGATGAAAAAAATGGGACTCGTTCGAACAATGAAGCAATTATTGATGAAGCGGATGATGAGACAAATTATGTTGCCAGCCGTAAACTTCGCTATGTAAACAATAAGGAAGATAATGAAAAGTCATTAGAATTCTTCAACCAGACAGAATTCGATGGACTCATAATTGCTGGCAAAGAACAACCACTTACCTTGTTCCAGCGTCTGGCACAACGACTTGCTCCGTCCTCGTCGTTCGTGATCTACTGTCAATATCCAGA
>JAHZNC010005097.1:0-29389 GCA_027744095.1 Zhuqinia jingwanae | reverse complement strand
CTAAAATAATAATTCACAGGTGTCCGATGTTATCCATAATTCGGGATTTTTAACAACCACGGATTCTGTTGGGATCATGGATGGAGTAGATGAGGGGATTTTTTCCTGGTTTACCGTCAACTTTCTTTTAGGTAGAATACATTCATTTTAAAAAGGAACATTCATTCATTCTGTCGCATTGTTTAATTGGGCTACTCAACTCACATTTTTTTATAGATAGGATAGGTGGTCCAGTGTCCAAAACAGTTGCTGCGATGGATCTCGGTGGAGGTTCAACACAAATTACTGTGGCTTCATCCCCTGAAACCCAGAGCCTGTATCCCAAGGAGGATATTCAGAACATTAGTTTATTCCATCGCCAAGTGCCCTTATATACTCACAGGTAAAAATATAGTGTCTCTACAATGCTTGCAGAAAAATCTCAGATTTGTATCATCTCTTGGAGCGAAATACGTAATACGCTCATATTGAATTGCAGTTACTTAGGTTTGGGTCTTCAATCAGTTCGGAAAGCTGTATTATCATATAATAACAACGACTCCGAATCCACAATACTGGAAAGTGTCTGCGTCAATCCCGTGGTGTCGAGGGAGTGGAAGTACGCTGGAGTAACTTACACAATCAAGTGAGTTGAAGGCAACTTTTTATCTTTGCTTGTTGTTTATATTTATTTTCATATCCATATGCAAGTTTCCTGCTCCTTTTAATATGCATTTCATCAACCTTCGTTATTTTCAGGGGCCACAGCACTGGAAAATTTGAAAAGGTTCAATATAATGGATTTAACAGACGGGAAGCAATTGCTGACTGGGACGCGTGTTACAATGTGATAGTTAAATTAATAGAAGAGAAGGGTGTTATCAAATCCAAAGACCTGAGTCGTCAAATAGTGATTTTCTCGTATTTCTTTGAAAGAGCTGCGGAGGCTGATATCATCGGTAAGAATCTTGACTACTTCAATATTTGGATTTTTAGAGAAGGGGGTTATCAAATCCAAAGACCTGAGTCGTCAAATAGTGATTTTCTCGTATTTCTTTGAAAGAGCTGCGGAGGCTGATATCATCGGTAAGAATCTTGACTACTTCAATATTTGGATTTTATATGAATAAGCAGATTTTTGAACTGACATGTAGTTGAAATGAAATCACGTGGTGACGCGTACGAGACATATTTTTGTTCGGGCTTTTTGTTGATCGGATTGGTGGTATTTCAACTAGCATATTATTTCTCGTAATAGAATTGTATCTTTTTGTTGTGGTAGTACTATGTAGATATCTCATAATGAATATAAGAAACTACGTGATTTATCAAATATAAGCCAAGGTGTGGTATGTATAAGTTTTTTAAAAACTCGTTTGCTCATTATTTTTCCCATTTTATTTTTGGAACAGATCCAATGGAAGGAGGAAAGCTTACATTGCAGCACTACTTTGACACTGGCAAACAAGCATGCAGAACAATAAACGCAGATCTTCCCCTGCTTTGTCTTGATCTTACTTACATGGGAGCACTCTTACATAATGGTTACGGTCTCCCCAAGTCCACCCCCTTGCTCGCGTTGAAGAAAATTCGTGGGCATGAAATAAGTTGGGCCTTAGGAGCAGCGTATCACATTTTACAAAATGGAGTTTAGAGTGGATTGCGATGTGAAGTCTACTGCGTCAACATGCAAAGATAAAAGTCACTGTACCGTATTTTTAAAGACTAAACTAATCAGCATTTTGAGCATTTATTTTAACTATTTTTCTTTTTCAACGAGTCAAACTAGGCAATTTATACAGTAGCTTAAATGAAATGAAGCTTTTGATTTTTATTTGCCGTTGTGCTTTAACTCTTCATGATACCCTGCATAAATCGAAAACCTGGCATTCCACTACAATAGTGTACACTACTGTTACTGTAATTACAATACTAAGCGTTATCATTGTTTGATTTTTTTAGGGTTGTGTACGGTGTTAAGACCGTAGATAATGTGTATGATGTATGCATAACATAAAAGATGTTGCAATGCATGAAGAATATATAGTATGCGAAGTAATATCGTTCTTTTGAAGTTTTACTTCCCTAGACTTTTTACGTTTTGAACGAATGAGTATACATGATTAAATTAGTCATTAATTGAGAGTTTAATCCGTATTACGGATTCCGTAAGTCAAATAGTTTCAATACACCACAGACATGATTTTTGTATGAGAATAAGACTTACTATAACTACGAACACCTATTATTGTCATTTTTGTCAGATATATTTCAGTGTATTCGCGTATCCTTGTCTGTGATACATAATCAATTAGACACAAATGTAGACGAATTTGTAGTGTATGATAATGATATCGTAATATTCATTAAATGTAATTTAGTTAGTCATCTTACTTGATTACGACGTAAGTGAATATGTAATGAATTTATCCTGTCACCTGTAATAATAATTATGCTTCGCATATTGCGAGTCCAATGTGTGTATATAAATAAATTGCATTTTTATGAAAATGATTATGATGTATAAATTAAATGTCCATTTACTGGTATAATAATTGTTAAAACACCGAATACTAGTAAAAGAACCGAAAGGTGTCTATGTGAAAGTTTTTATTTTATTTATCATTAAGAACAAAATTTTCTCTGCAAAGGAAGACAAATGCGCAAAATTTCCAAAACGTCACAATTTTATCTCAGCTGCACGCAAGTTTAATTTATAAAAAAAATTAGTCAGAAAAGGCAGGATACTTACCAGCGATGAGATTACAACTCATGAATACTTTAGTTAATTCATCGCTGTATTTATATTCACCGAGCCAAATGGAGTAATGTTCAGAGTCAAACTTTTCCCAGAAGTAGGGGATGGACTGATCGACATCTTTGTTGGAGTACTCTCGCTTGAAATCATCCATGACGAATAAACTGCAAAGACATCCATCACAATCAGTTAATCAGATATCTACTTGAAAATACTACGTATCTATACGGAGTTCATAAATAAACATAATCAAATTTTAAATTTACCCTTTTGGCAAAGCGTCCAGTGGATCCTTGGACTTGGGCTCAGCAGCGAGGGCAGCTTCAGCAGCATCGAGCTCTTCAACGGGTTCGACTTCCTTCTTAGGTTGAGGTTTCTTCTCCTCTTTTTTCTTTTCTTTCTTCTCGTCAGCCTTCTTGTCCTTCCCACCACCAGCAGCAGCTTGACCTAAATAAGCAGTTGTATATGTTCAAAATCAATCACACACTCCTTCAATGTGACTGCACACGATGTGAATTTCACTTATTATTACCTCCAGTTATTTCCTTGAGCTTAGCGGCATCGAATTTAATCGGGGTCTTGCAGTGCGTAAAGTTGTATTTATACTTGTTGATGGCATCCTGGACCTTAGTTTGATTCAAAATTGTGTCAAACCAGCGGTTTACATTGACGACATCCTTTTTGCTGTCCGCATCAAGCAAGTTCTTGTACAAGTCAGTTAAACCAGCGAAAACAGTGATGTCAGCAAGAGTTACGCTTTCTCCAACCAGAAATGTCCTCGTTAATAGATAGTCATCCAACGCTTTAAGGCACCTTTCTGTTTCTGACCTCGCTTTTGCAACTTGCTGTATTTAAAAAATAAAATAAAGTTTTCAAAATTAAATCATAAGGAAACTAACCGTTAGAAAACCAACTCAAGATAAGGCCATTTAAAATGTCATATCTTACATCCTTGTTAAAAGGCATGATGGAGAGTGAGGGGAAAAGCCAACCGCAAATGGCAGGAAGTAATTCAGACTGCGCAAACAAAATCCACTGAAGTACTTGTGACCTCGCTAGTTCATCATTGCCACCTCGGAGAGTGTCATTTGAGACGTAGTACGCGATAGCATCGCTTTCAGAAAGCAATACCTTCCCATCCTTGCTTTCAAAAGCCGGTACCTGAAAAAAAATTACAGCTTGTATTATTTTAAGAAAACTATTTCTAAGAAATATCAGAGCACCACGAAGCGTAAACCTACAAGCACCAACCCTTATGAATACGGAATTTGCCCGTATTCTTTACAAAATGTTAAACCGGAAAAAGTATTTCCTTTTCTCCCCGATTAATTGAGACTTGACAAATGAAGATCAGATGGAACTCAAAGTAAACTTAAAAAAAAATACGTACCTTCCCCAAAGGAAACTTCTTCAAGAAAGCATCTGACCTGTTGGTCTCCCCAAAGACAAACTTTGGATCCACCTCAACTTTTGCTCCGGAATAACTGGCAGCAATGAGAACTTTGAGGGCTCGAAAGTTCTCACAATATGTGTACAGTGTCTAAAGGAAAAATTATACAATAAACACTCCATTAAAACTAGAAATCACAAAAAAACTATTACAAAATTATATGAAACTTACCCCTGCGGGGGCCATCCTTGATAAATCTTGATTTCAAAATTAAAATTCAAAAATAGAAACAATTAAGACACTAACACAAACACAGAGAGAGCACCTGCACCGCCGTGGTCAGCAGTCAAAAGAGAGAGCCACAGGAGAGATCCCACAAACTTATACACTTCGTCGCATATAACACACACATCAAGCGAACACCTTTCCAATTCAAATACGTCTGCTTTTTGCTCCTTTTTATGTGTCTCTGTATGAGCCCATGTAATATAGTTGGAATCTTACTCATAGAAATCCTAGACGATCTCGGTATCCCCGTATTTTACGCTATCATTATCCTGTGTGTGTAAAAGTGAAGGGTAAAAGAGACGCATACTTCTTATAAATCAAGACACAGAAATGGAATGACAAATGAATATTATGCAAAATGTCAAGAAATTCAGATAATCAATAGTGAAAATTGACTTTCTTTTCATTACATAGATCAATGATAATGTCGTTTTGTCATATTTGAAATATTACAGCACATAATTACATTAGCTTACTTAATTAAGGTTTAATTATATGAAAATGAAATTTGCGATAAAATGAAGTTGTTTGTTTCAAATCACCCCTATCCATTTTCTATATCAAAATAAATACCGACATCAAAAAGGAAATATCGCATAAAATCACATGTAGTATAAACATGTGTACATTTTTTAAACATAAAAGTAAATTGAAATGTAAAGAAACAAAACCGTCACAGGCAGTAAAAATACGACATTTTGCATTTGATTAAAAAATCATTTAGTGAAACCTGATGCAATACAAGCTCAAAAATCCATCATGAACAAATTAGCAATTCTGGCAAGAAAACGTTTTCCTCGAGTGTGACCAAACAGCTCAACAAATTGCTCGTTCATGTAAATAATGTAAGTACATACAATAACTTTAAAAATCAGTTTAGTCACTCATTTTTATCGTTTCCATTAAATGCAGTAAATGTGTGATTGTTGCTTTGCCTTGAAGGCAATAAAAGAGCTGCATGATTGCACTGGAACGTCGCTGACATCATTTAATTCATTTGAATATTTTTGCAGATGCGCGGTGAAAGACTAAATGCTTTCTCTCAACTTTCCCTTTTAATGACACGTATCCCGTCACGTTTACGCATGAAGTCAACCAGCACAGCAATGTAATAGGGAGAGATAACAAAGATAACTGACCATAACTGACCTTAACTAATGTAATTTGATGTAATTTGTTAGTCATTTACTCTTGAAAACGTGTTCGCAACCATGTCACGAGGAGCCGCTGTGTTGGGTGTTGTGGCACTGATCACATTTGTACTGGGATTTGCTACTGGTTATAAAGCAAAGGAACTACGGCTTCGGTATTTGAAAAGAAGACGGGAACGTTTAACGGATAAACTACTAGCCACGCAGAAGTTGATTGATGATCAAATTGAGGGAGCATATTAATGTAATGCGACGTGTGCGGGTGTAAATTGTAATGTATACATATTTCGTAGTAATGTCTGATTAGATTATTTTAATGGAAATAATGTAAGTGAACAAACAATTTAGCGAAGCAATGCTTGTCATCTGTATATTTGTCATCACAATTTGTCATCAATATAATGTATTGTATTTTCGTAAATTATTATTCGAAATTCTTACAGAGAGAGAATATTTCATAATGATAGTAAATTATATGATACATACAGAATATATGCCTTTTCAACAGAATAAACTTGCGCTTCCAAAAAGAAAGGTTAAAGTTGAAATATTCAATGTAAATTACACAGTACAGTAAATTGTAACCCCACTGAATAGTTGACGATAATAAAAGAAAATGGGAAATTTGATCACAGTCACAACATGCAATTTCTACTTTGATTTGGCAGAAAAAAATTTGAATAAAGAGTGAGATCCTTGCGCTGCTTTCTGCATTTTCTGCTCCCGAGCTGTCACTTTTGTAGCCTATAAAAAACGATACTTGTATTGATGCCTGTTGCTACAATTCTTGTTGGTCGAAATCAGTTAATATGTTACCTTATTCACGGTGGTGCCGTTAGTTTTAGAACCGTAATCTTCCAATGGAGCATTATCTGCACTTGACGCTCTTGGTTTCTTATTTGAGTTTTCATTATCGACCTCCTCTCCATCCTCATTCTTTCGCTTCAGACCAGCTCTCTCTGACAATACTGGAAGTCCAAACTTTTCAAGTAACTTTTTCTTTAGATCGTCATCAATATATTCACCCACAATGTCACAAGCATAACGAATACTGTCTTCCTTTCTACAGATTGAAATAGAAATATTTTGTGTGATACATAGTTTTATTCACAAAATAATTAGTGTAAATTACAATATACTTAATAAGCTTTACCTTGTGGCCTCCACTGAGCTTATAACAAAGTTTGATGACACGGACGCTTCTGTATGAGATATTCCGTTTTTAGAAAAATATTCTGCTACTTTTTCCGTCTTGATCGATAGCCATGTTAGAGCTTTCTCTTCTGAGTACACGAACGCGATGATGTCATCAAGTACTAATGAAAATGTTCATATTAAAATGAAAATATATCATCTCATCTCACTTTATATGCCAATTTATCTAAATGGATTAAATTGCACATAACATACCTTTCTTTACGGCAATGTTTTCAAGCTGTTTATGGGACAACCGCTTTACAAATATATCGATAATAGTACGCGGCAAATTACTCTCTGTGAGATGATCCTCGATTGGTTTCCCACTGGAAGACTACAAGTGGAAAGAAGAATATAAATAACTTTTTAATCTGAAAAGAAAGTAAACACTCTACTTTTCTCTGGTTTCTATTTTTACTTAGCATACCTTTGCTAAGATGGGCAACACCATAAATAAAGGATCCACAGGAGTACAAATGTACAAATTACCATCTGATAACACATCATTGTTGACGAACCAGCTTCTACAGTTAGAAATTGAAGACCATCGATCGATACAAATTACAATGATTGACAATGTGTATAAGTAATTGCATGCTGCAAACTATACCTCGTTTCTTGTTCCATCGTTAAAACTTCAAACAAGAATCCAAAAGATGAACTCTCCTTGTTATTGTTGTCAGTACAAAACAAAAACAGAGCTTTATTGTTCGTTCGAGGGTGCTTCATTTGAATTTCTTCAAAATTTTCCCAGCCCATGGATCTGATTTCTGATTGCAAGTAAAATGAAAGTCATACGTGATTGGATTACTTATTGTCATTATCTGTCATTCATTTTCATTTCACTTTTTTTATTAAGTGACTTTTCCTGTACCTTTCGGAGCAATGATAACTTTCCTGCTTGCTTGCACAGATTTAGGGACACCGGGCAACTCTGCCACATCAATATCCTCATCACCTCCGGCGGCATCCTCATTGTCTGAGCCGCCTTCAGCGTCAACCACATTATTCTCCTCCTTTACTGAATCCTTTTTAGAAGCGGAAGGTCGTCCCCTTTTTTTCCCGGTACCTGTTGTACCTCCACTTGCCTTTCCTCTTGCCATCACGTTCAACAACTGGCCGAAAATTCAATACAAAAAACAGACGATTAGTTGTCTGCCAATTCTTTTATGTTGAAGTAAAAAATTTTGTAAGGAATACTAACTCTAAAACACAAATTTATTCTAAACTCGGTGTCAACAACAGAATCAGCTACTATTATTATTGGCTCCACTTGCACTTGTCCTGAGTTGAAATTCTTGCATAAACATTATACACTTATACACTGTGTTCCCGCAACAAAGGCGATTCCCTCATACACTCAAACTCAAGTAGTATGCTTATAAGCATCACATGTTTGTCAGGGGTAAATTTAAAGGAATCGCTTCTTGTTTACATTCAGAGCAAACAATACACATTGACAAAATAAGTGCAAGTGCTCTTAAACATGTGATGTGATAAGCAAGTGCATTTAATTTCAATATACAATTTTGAAAATTGATTTTATATTTTTCACTTCGTTCGTGCTAGGGTTAAAAGGGCACCTTAAAATATAGTTTGTCATCCTGCTTTTGAAGTTTAAACAGTAAGGCATAATAATAAGGAATTTAATTTGTAAACTAAGGAATAAATTTATTGAACAAGAATATTTTTAAAATGGTTGGTAAATTGGTAATGTGATAAATTTTCTTTGCCGTTAATTTTAGTGATATCGTATTGAAGGAAGTAGCATTTATTGCCTGTGCTGTCAATTCTTCGGTGGTTCGTAATGTCATTCCAGATTAGCAGCAAAATGGAGGATGCAACAATGACCCAACGTCTTCAATTTTCATCTGATACGATTACAGCGGGCACTGGCTCCACTTCGTTATCAATGAAGGACTTAAGGAATAGAACAATTTCCTTTTCCTTGGAAGACGCTGTAATAATTGACTCTGTTTTCCCTCTAATCGACTCAGACAGTGGCCAAGTTATTCTTGGGGGATTGCTTGATCGAAATTCGTCCTTGTTTGATGGAGTTCAGCTTGCTGCGTTAGTTATTGACCAACCAGATGCGGATTCTGGTGGAATTAACTCCCAAACGCATGTGTCCCTAGAATGTGATTCAATAACGGATGTAAGCTAATAGTAATTATTGCATTGATAAAATTTTAAGGCAGTCGCTCGTTGATTGTGAATTCGGTTATTATTATGCATATTATGTTTTATTGTTTGGGGTTTCAGAACACAGGATTACTAACTTATCCTCAAACTACTTCTACCTCAGATTACTACACTGGAAATTTATTAACATGTTTGGACCAAGAGCTATCGCGAATGGTTGTAAAACAAACAGATATCCAGTCCATCAATCAGCCTTCTGTTCTATTAACGTTTACTACGTCTACACCGGAGGAGTCTGCTACCGTTAATGGTCATCCCTCGGCCGTGACAAGTTCTTATAATCTTTTTGATAGTGGCGAAGCTCCTAGTTCTCTACAAACCACCAGTGAGCCCCGTGAAAGCCCACAAATCATTTCCAAAGCTAGCACTACAATTCCCGAGTCTCCCGTTAAAAAGGGCCCGTATAGATGTCCAACTTGTCCAAAATTGTTTACCAATTTGCTTCCGTTTAAACGCCATAAACAAGAACACTTGAACGAAAAGCCTTTTGCGTGCAAAGTATGCAGCAGTTCATTTAACTTTGAAGTAAACCTGCAACTACATGAAATGCTACATGAAGCCGAAACAACGGGGTGTTTACAATGTCAGGTTTGCCCAGTAAAGTTTTCAAGGCTTGCCAGTCTCAAAAATCACCTTCGTGTTCATGAAGAGGACGAAATGTGTGTTTGTCAGGAATGTGGTGATGAGTTTTCAACAATGGCCATGTTAAAGTCACATTTAGGTAAAATATTATTTACTGGAATATAATTTTATTCATTATTTCATTTTTTGTGTGTCTACATACATTTTTGTAAATACAAAGTATAATTTTTTATAACTAATAATACTGTTTTATTGTTTTTTATAGAGGGGCACGATACAACGATACAAAGGGAACATTTATGTAAAATATGCCACAAAACATTTAGCGACGCTTCATCTCTGAAAGATCATTCAAATGAGCATACGATTGCTAGAAAACATATGAAATCATTGAATACTAAACATAAAAGGTCTAGGTATAAAAGAATTTCCACCATCAGAACAGTTCCCCAGGGTAGTCCGAATTCTGCCTCGCAATTTTCAACAATAGACAATAAGAAAAAAAGACTTTGCAGTGTATGTGGTAAGCGTTTTGAAAAACCCTCACAACTTACAAGACATATGAGAATTCACACAGGAGAAAAACCTTTCAAGGTATAATATTATTATAATAAGAACCTAAAGATTTCAACTATAATATACTTTATTTTGCATGTTCAAAAACTGTCGTTGTCTTATTTATTTCACAGTGCTCGCAATGTGGCAAGTCGTTTAATCAAAAAGGAACTCTGGAATCTCATATAATGTCGATGCATGAGAAAGCAAGGCCATTTATTTGCAACATGTGCAATTGTACTTTTTCACAAAGGGGAAATTTACGAGCACATGTCAAAAAAGTTCATGTGCCGCCCGGTGAAAATGAGAAAGCTTTCAAATGCGAGGAATGCTGCTGTGTATTCCGAAAATTGGCAACTCTCAACAATCATATCGCTAGAATACATACGGTGTCACAGGTAAGTCCACAGAAGTTTATTCAGTACAGTCCATGGTCACAAATTTTTTAATACTATTTTTAATCTTCTGCTTTTACAAATTTTCAGAATATTCCAAGTCAGGCAGATGAAGTGTCTTACAACACCAGTCTGCAGCCTTCGACTGTAATGGGTGATGCGAATGTTACAGGACTTTCCACGTATGCCTTCAGTCAATTCAACACAGAAAACGTATCGTCATTGGCATCACAAACGACATCTAGGCCTATAATGTCATCTGATATCAATGTTGGTACCACAACTTCAGGACTGGCTGCAACAACCCATATTTCGAATCTTAAGGACGACTCCATATCTGAGGTCAAATTTGCCCAAGGTGAAGAAGGAGCCTCTGAAGTGTGTGTAGTAAAAGTGAAAAAGGTTGGCCAAGATAGGTGGCATTTGTGTACGTACTGTCCAAAAACATTCAGAAAGCCAAGTGATTTGATTCGTCACTTAAGGACGCACACTTTAGAAAAACCTTATAAATGTAATTACTGTCTAAAGGCCTTTGCCGTAAAGTCGACACTGAACACTCATTTACTAACACACTCTTCGGAAAAGAAATGGAAGTGCAGACTTTGTTTGAAAGCGTTTACTATGTTGGCTTCCCTTAAAACACATGAACGACTTCACAGTAACAACAAACCGTTTAAATGTACTCATGAAGGTTGTGAGAAACATTTCAAAACTAGTTCTCAGCGGCGGTCTCACATGAAAGTTCACACTCGTAATATGCAAGGTTTGAGTGGAAAACGGAGATTACTTAGAATAGGAGAGACGAAGAAGAAAATAGACTATCCGGATGCTTTAAAAATTACACCTGATGGACTCGTACCAGTACCCACACGATGCGCATTATCGTCTACCGCGAAATATCCTGCGGACGCAAAGTCCAGACCACATCGCTGTTCAAAATGTCCTTCAGCATTTAAAAAATCTTCTCATCTCAAACAACACTTCCTAACGCATACAGGGGAAAAGCCATTCCAATGTTTTCAGTGTGGTAGACGTTTTGTGTCTAGCGGAGTCCTAAAAAATCATATCAAAACTCACCAAGGAGTCAGACCATACAAGTGTGAAGTTTGCCATCTTTCGTTTACCACAAGTGGAAGCTTAAAAAGACATACCGCTACCCACTCAACTAGCCGCCTCTATTTATGTCCGTTTTGTACAAAGACTTTTAAGACCAATGTTTCCTGTCGAAAACACATAAAAATTCATTGCAATAAAGGGGATTTTGTCGCTCTGAATGATAAGGATGGTGCCAAGGTTCAAAATAATCTGGGAATTAAAAAAAGGGAGTTGGGCAAAAGTAATGGGGACCTTGGTAAGATAAAGTTGAATCAAGCTTCCAGTTACAACAATTCCAAATTTCCTATCACAATCAAGGTCAGTACTTCAAACACACAGCCGTCAAACGTAGAACCCGTCACAGTCAGCAAAGTAAAAGTTCCTGTAATGGAGGATACCTCTGGTAATAGTGGTAAGTAGTACATGGTTAAAAGTTTATCTCACTCACGTTGCACAGTTCTAAAAGTACTTAATAAGAATAATAATAAATATTAACATAATAATTGTATTTTTTGTATATTAGATGTGTTTTTAAACAACATGGACATATTTAGCACCATAATCAACTCAGATGTAATGCCACCCGAAACACAGAGAGTTGACATCTTAAATTCATTCAATCCAGCCCCAAAGCAAGTCAACATTGCTTCTCAAACGCTTGAAGCGTCACCCATCGTGAATTCATTTTGTGATTATGTACCGTTTCAAAACATGGCCACGACTTCCTTTGTCAACACGCTAGGCAATCAAAATTTGAACGAATCGACTCAAATTATTTACAACATTCCTTTGAACAGTGACAATGTTGTTGCGCCAGTTAAAAAAGTCCATCAAGGGAATCTGCCAGCCAAGATCATCGAGGCAAGCTAAACTTTTAAATAAATAAGCCCGCCTTTAACTGATACAACTGGATTTAACTTTATTTATTATCGTTGATAGGTTAATAGCAGTCAAATGAAATCTGGAAACTCGGGATCTCTAAATAGAGTGGCTGTGACGAAATTGCAGTCTATTCCTACTACAAATCAACGAGAACAGTATATCAAAGTCAAAAATACAACTACGACTGTAACAAATTCCGAAAACTCTACCATTTCACCACCAAAACCAGTGAAGCATCATTCTCTTAAAGGAGACCAACCAATCATTTTAAAAACTGAATCAATTTCGATGGAAGTTCTAGCAGACCGGAGTTTCGCTTCTGCCTCTAGTAAAAAAATCATCAATGAAAATCCAGCACCGTTTGCACAACTCAATAATGATACAGGAAAGCACAACAAGGTCCCTTTGCAGAATCATGTGAAACATACCAAAAGTGCTTTGAAGGGGAAAGTGAAAAAGACAATTAAAGTAAACCAATGCCACTTGTGCGAGAGAGTATTTAAGAAGCAGTCGGATTTGGTTCGTCATATTCGAATCCACACTGGCGAAAAACCTTTCTGGTATGTATGTAGTTTTAAATTTGTGATATGATGTGTTATATTTCCGATTGCTTTCATTGATTTTCCTTTTCTTTCTTGTTCAGGTGCGATTTATGCAACAAATCATTCCGCGTTAAATCAACCCGTGACGCCCACTTGAGAATTCATGAAGGAAGAAAAACTGTCGCATGTGATATATGTCACAATTTGTTTGCTACAATCAGTTCATTGAAGG
Source organism: Zhuqinia jingwanae (assembly GCA_027744095.1). NCBI lineage: Eukaryota > Metazoa > Arthropoda > Collembola > Entomobryomorpha > Paronellidae > Zhuqinia > Zhuqinia jingwanae. The sequence continues at coordinate 16,141 of JAHZNC010005097.1, read as the reverse complement.
TGCACATGCGCTTGCATACGGGGGCCAAGCCGTATAAGTGTACACTGTGCGAACGTACATTTCGGACAACTGGTCATTTACAAGCTCACTTTAAAAGTCACGCAAACTCCCATAAACCAAGAAGAGGCAAAACTGCGACACTTGTTCATCAGAATCTGTCTACAAACCATGGGACGATCAAAGCTGATGTTAATGATTTCCCACAAATGACATTCAGTACACACGACGTACTCGTTTCTTCGGCCACTCAAGATGAAAATTCAGTCCTTACTTCTGATCCATCAATGATGCAATTGGGGTCTTCAAACAGCATTTCAGGGATTGATTATATGCAAATTCTTGGAAGTTTGCAGCTGCCCATGGACAGTCTCCAGAATATTCAAATCGCTAACTTAGATGTTAATGGGCTTCAAACTGACGACCTTTTGCAAAGTTTTATTTTTGTCGATCCAACTACAAACGGAGACAATGCAACTGGCACCGTCGTAGAAAAAGGAGAAACAGTAAACTCACTTCTACCACTTGCTAGCTCTACAAATTATGGCGAATACGGTTCTACCAATGATGATGTTGATTCAAATACGAGGATGCTACCAGTGATCGTGAACTCATTCACCCAAGAAAAAAATTTACTACTGGAAAACGTGGGCGTCAACTCCATAGGGAGTGCAGAGATGAACTGCTTTAGTAATAATACTAATCCTATTGGCGACAGCGATCCATTCTTAACAGTTGCGTCGGAGCAGACCAGCATGATTTCCAACATTTCTTTTGACGGCCATTCAAATGGGAAAAACAATATGATGGATGAATCAAAAGTCACCCAAGATTGTAAACAACTTGGTACTACTGTCAGCAAACAATGCCCTGATTGTGGGCGAATGTTTTCAAAGCCAAGCCAAATGCTGCGGCATCGAAGAATGCACACGGGGGAAAAACCTCATGTTTGCACCATTTGTCATAATACGTTTACTCAGAAGAGTTCCCTCGACACGCATGTTATTACTCACAGCGATATCAGACCATTCAAGTGTTCGTTATGTCCTTTCCAAACTGTACATAAAGCAGCATTGAAGAAGCATTCTACCAGAGCTCATCCTCAACTAATATTAAATAACCTCTCAGAAAAGCTGGATGGAGGAAACACTCCGATTATCAGCATTGTAAATTCTCCAAACCGTTACGGTAGCTCGGGTGCCACTGTTACCACTACTCAAATTAATATAACCACTGGAGTAAGAGAGAATGTATAATAGTAGTTATTTTGACAGCTTCAAAGATTATTTTTATATTAATTTATTACATATAAATATAAAAGGCGTAAAATATGACTTGAATAAAACGTTTAGTAAAATTAAAAAAAGTTAGTAAATATTAAGTGAAAAAAGAAATCATTTAAAAAAATTAATCATCAATCATCATACTTATCATCATGCTTTTCTTCTTCTTTACTTTCCATAATATGGAATCCAAATGCATAAATGCCATGCTGAGAGGGATGTTATTATCATGGTTTTTCAATGGAGCTCAATGTTTTTATCATAATAAATAGACACAATTATGTAAATGTACTTCAAAACCAGAGGATTTCATTTTATTTCTTCAAATTAACTTGTACAAATTACAGATGAATGGTATTATATAACTTTACTTTCATTTATTTAGACTAATTTCTGAATTACACAACAAGTTAGCCACACGCTGCCAGTAATTAGATAACGCTATCATATCATGACGTTTTCATTTGTTACCATATTCTACACTTCCTAAGATCAGAGGTTTTGTTAAGAGATAAAAATATGTGTGGTATTGCTGTTCAAAGACAATTTACAATAATGAATACCAATAATATATATGTATTTCTCACATTACGCTGAAAATTTAAACCTTTTAAATATTACAGGTATCTTTCTTTAGATATTTAAATACTTATATAATAAATTATTCTGTATGCAATCAAATGAAAACAAAACCCATCCACCCGACCTTTTCTCATTGACTTTTGCCACCTGATGACAGTATATGTGGTGAAGGAATAATGCAATTCGTTGGAAAAGGTAAAAGGTTCCATATTATACACCCTTACAGAAGATCCACCACTCCCATTTAACTACATAACATTATGTACTGTATTATATATTTTATGTACAGAATAAATAGACAATCTTCTCAAAACAGTATCTTGAAAGAAGTGTTGTAACTTATACTATAACTTAATTTACTTATAGTGTATCTATAATTTACCTAGACTTTCTCAAATACTTAAATACATATTTAAAATGAGCTTAAAATTCTAACAACAAACGCCAAGCGTGGAAGAAAAGTTTAATACTTTAGAATTATTTTAGGCTTACAATTCAAACGTACATACATAAATTAACAGAGCGAGAATTGAACATATCGTATATATGTAGTAGTAACACACCAATCCTGGTGAAATAATTATTCTGCGTCATCATTTACAGTAAAATAATAAAAACAACCCTATTACAAAATACAATCTAGTACTAACAATCCACGCTCATACATAAGATGATGGTAACCGATTTGAGAAATGGATTCTCAAAAGAACTTAAGATTTTTTTTGTATCCGACATCATCGAAAGTAGGATTAGTATTATCAAAATGCGAACTATGACAAGCACAGCTTACAATCAAGTCAAATTATCAATATTCCAGACAGAGGTCAATAACCATAGACTGAATCATGTTAATTGCAGCTATGAAATATGGAGTTTTTTACATGTACTTTCCTAAAAACTGTAAGTATGTATTAATGTACGTATGCATTCTGAATCAATTTCGGTATGTACACTTAAAATATGTAGCTAAACAAGTATTACACTGAAATTAACGTCGTCCCGCGTTTCCAATTGTTTGACCACCATAACCTTGCCACGTTCCTCCTCGATTACCATTATTTCCTCCTACGCTGTCCCACGACTGTCCAAAACCTTGATCAGGTACTTGTTGATGTACCCAAGGATCTGCTGCTCCAAACCCGCCGCCAAAGCCTGGATTACCTACACCACCGCCACGGCCACCTCCCCAATTACCCTGTCCCCAAGACTGAAAGTTTCCACCCTGTCAATATAATATAACACCAAATATTACATTTATAATTTGATTGAGAAAAGAATCTAAAAGAACATGATACTAATTTTTGGGTAATGAGCATACCTGAGGAACCCTGCCACCATGCTGAGGTCTTTGTGCACCGCCAGGTCCAGAACCCCATCGTCCAGAACCACCACTTTGCATTTGTCCACCTCCGCGGCCACCTCCACGCCCACCACGTGGTGGTGGTGGACCACGTTGAGAATTCATGTTGCCACCACCCCTGCCCCAAGATCCGCCACCTCTATTTTGAAGCCCGCCTCTTTGTGGAGGACCTCCGTTACCTCGCATTCCTCCTCTCATTGGTGGCATACCTCTACCACCACCTCTTGGGGGTCCACCCATATTTACTGGTGGACCTCGAGGAATTCTCATCGGTGGTGGCCCTGGAGGACCGCCTCGTCTCATTCCATAACCACCCATGGGTCCACCTCTGTGTGGTGGGCCTCCTCTCCACGGCCTTCCACCATGCCCACCGCGCGGACCACCTCTTCCTCCTATAACGCATCCCATTTTAAAACTTAGATACACTACCTACATAAATTGAGTATATGTAGATTGAATATACAGATTATTGTTAAAATACATACTCATGTTTCCACGTCCTCTTGGTCCACCTCTGGGACCACCTCGTCCGGATGAATTTCTACCATAGCCAGCAGCAACACCTTCCTTGTTGTACTTCGTAACGAGCTCTTGTGCTTGCTCTCGCGGTAGCTCAGGAAATTCCACTTCACCAAAAAGTTCCCCTACGTCGGGCAGACGGAATGACGCTACATATTGGATAATAAGACATGCCAAATTATTTTGAGTCACTAAAATCGTTGTATAGGTAAAAGGAAAATTTAGAGTTTGAGTTTTCAAATTTAAAATGGTTTTCAAGATTGTTTTTCATGAATTTTAATAAAAATAGATTTCCTGGTTAATTACTGTTGTGTTTGAGTTCTACTATTATATATATATAAAATGAAATTCAACGAAAGAAAAATAGATTTTAAAAATGTATTGCGTTCTAAATTCTCATAGGAAAGTGGAGGAACCTTTCATCTCAAGGATTGTCAGAGTTGGGACCTTTTTGCCCTGATCTTGTTCTTTAGATTTGATACGTTTGTGGTACTCCTCATCAGGCGGTAAGATCACTACAGCCCGCCGCTTAAAACTCTCAAAACCTCCGCACTTCCGTCGCTGCACGCTTGGTAAAACATTGCTCTAAATAATACAACCAACCAAATTTTTGTTTTTTGAGATGTTTGCTTGCCCAGCAGTATTATTAAAAAATGTAATAGCTTTCTATAAAAAGGGTAACAATAAAATTCAGCCATTATATTATCATGTTATAAAGTGTATTCAATTATTCATTATTTATAGTGTACATAATACTGTAAACTGCTGCCAGATTTGCAGCAGTAAGAGCTAAACAATATTTTAATATCAACTATAAAAATTTGCCAACACCACGAATTTTCTTTTCATACCAAAGTAGGAAAAGTTACTAAAATACAAGAATTATTAAAATATCAACTAATAATTGATTCTGTGTTGCACACAGCTTTAGGCTTCAGGTTCACACGCTTGTAATAATAATAATAATAATACAACATTCAGTTTTCAATTTTGATTTGCTCAACATCACTTGTTGTAGTATATCTTTAAGTCACAAAGTAGCTTTCTTCAAACTTTATATTCGGAGCAATTAGTATTTCGGTTTATTACAGTATTAATTTGGTGACGATGCTGATTTATATTGCGTTGATGACAGACAATTTGTAACACTCGTCTCTTCCTCTTCCACCAATTGCTTTTCCAATACCTACGATATTTCATAACAAATTGCCTCTTGTTCTTGTTAGCATTGTTTTGTAACTGGCTGCTATTTACAAACGCCCATTCTTCTCTGGGGTAAAGCATTTAATTTGTCATTGAAGGTTGGTTCAATATGTCTACTAATATTTAAAATATTGCTTTTATACGGTGCAATTGTTCAGGTTGTCATTGAACGTTGGATTATTTACTCGCCATCATTAGCTGGCCCCCAGCAATGAGAATTATATTGCAACTTTGTTGATTCAGATTCAAATTGATCTTTTTAATTATTTTTAACTCACACAGAAGCACTTCACCGATTGATTTTTTTCTAAATTCATATATGATTCTTAAATTTTCACTTTTATCGTCATCAAATAATTGTACTATTTAAAAGGTTTGGGCTAGACAACTACATACATGTTCTCTGCATTTTGCATTGTTTTACTTAGCGGAGTTAACAAGTCTTCTTTTCAAAATGAGTACAGTACGTAAATGTAAATATATTTTCAAGTTGGTTTAGTTTTTTCTTAAATCTTTCAAGTCGATTCACTTAAAAAAATGCAAGATCAGTCGACTAAATTTCAAACACTTTTGCTATCAACTACTTATTATTTATAATCAGATGTTGATTATTTCACAAGGCAGGATGTAGATCATTGCTTTGTTCATTATAACTCGATTAATTTGAGATGATATACGTAATTCCACTTTACTATGAAAGATCTCCACTTGTGTCACTTCATTTTGGAAGGAATGATTCAATTTATGTATTGATTCAATTACAAAATTCCAATAATTTTCCTGTTATCACTTTTAAACGGGTTATGTTGCCCATAAATCACTGGAGTGTCATTTCGCACACATCATTGAAGAATGGCCAATGTATTATGCCCCCACCGGCTTTCCTGGTAAAGTTAGACTTTATATCGTTTTTTTATAATCATTGTTAGATTGTACAAGTCTCCTGATTCATTTGATTTTGATATTTCAAAATTAAATATATTATATATTCACCAATATAAAAAGGTGACTCGTTTTGATTAATTATGTTGTAAATTAAAATAACCTATAATTTAATTTCAAAATTTTTTGTTACCCGGTTTCTATGAGTGCGAGAATACTTTAATCTAACCTGATCCAGAATATAATTTCGCTTCCTGGAAGGCGCAATGTCAACAAGCCGTTCGACAAACTTTCCTGCCTTCATGAAGAACGATTCAAAGACTCGGGGTGACTTCTGGGCTGGATTGAGGATTGATTGATCCTTTAATGCCCTTTCTACTGCAGTTGATGTACCTAAGATGTTATAATGCTTCTCAGCATTGTTCTTAATGAAGTCCTTTGCCCATTTGGTTTTACCACTGCAAGCCAAGCCCACTAGCATGATTAACTGTTGGAAAGTAAAATTAGGAAAACATTCAATTTTAGTTTTGCATTAATGATACTAAACTAATTACAAATTGCCATTTGGAATTTTGTTGTGGCCAAGGCATAGAGGTAAGGCATGTGGCAATGAATGTATGAATTTTTTAAATTGTACACATGAATAAAAACACTAGAAGGTGAAGGTACTAGAGTACAAGTTAGAGAATGATAAACGATAACAGAGTAAGAAAAAAAGATTATTTTAAATAATAAAGGTTCACCACGGGGTGGAAGGAGGGATGAAAAAAATAGTTCGTATTTACAGTTAACTTTATATTTTTCAAAAATTAAAAATCCAAAAGTGTGCGCATTTTTATTATTATTATTTTTCTTACCTCACAATCTTCCTTGTTTTCTGGTCTTGTAGGACCACGAACTCGCTTATCAGCATCTTGGATTTTCCCAGCTAGTTCATATCCTTCCAGAACTTCATGAGCCGGGTCTTTACTACCGAAATTCACTTCAAATTTCACATTTCTCACTAGCACATGTGGAAATAGTGCCTTTCCCTCAAGACCAGCCTTATCAATTTTGACTGGTTCTCCGACAACTGTTCCATTCTTGGCAAACCGTAACTCCACAGGATCTGACTCAAGGTCCTGAAATATTTGCAATAATTATTATTGTTAAAAGGATTGGTACTAATGATTGATTACAAATAAACAATTGAGATAAGAGAGTTTCAATTAAAATTCTAAGCGTACAATGTATGAAGTAACTACATCTCCCTCTGCTAAGCTGTCGCCAAGATCTTGAATTTCCCCAGCATTGTACAACTTTCCGCTAACATCATATCCATATGATACTTTGTCTTCCCCTGAAATTGCAAAAAGATTTCATAAAAATTATATTATGTTTCAAAGTCGTCCAATTTTGCTTCAACAAAGCTGAAACAATGCCAAAAATTAAGATTCTAACCTAGTTGAAGATCGGCATTGACATCAGACCAACCGACACGGAATACATGCTTTGTTTCTTTGTCTCCAAAATCAGAACGCACTTCACAAGACTTTACCCACTTCACTTCAAAACACACTTTTCCATTTAAAAATCCATATGTTGCTTTCACTCCGGCATACGCGAAAGGAAAGTCTTCATAAACAGTTGGCTCAGCCTCAAGAAAATTTTCCGTTGAAACCTTCAGGTTCAGGTCCGATTTATCTGTAAATGAAAATTATTATACATATTTGTAATGTTTGCCAGCTCCGTTGCTTTAATTACTACGAGGAATTGAGAGAGAAAAATACAAACAAAAACATACACCAATCAAGAAGGACTTCATTTTCATCAAACTCAGGCTCATTAAGAGGGACGTTTTTAAAAACTACGGCTTCTTCTGTCTTCTGCTTTTTAGCTTTACTTTCGTCCGTTGCTTCTCCGTTTACAGTTTCTATTTTCCTCTTCGAAGTGTCTCCTTCTTGATCAGTTTCCATATTCTGGTTGCCTTCTTCAACAGCAGGTTTTGAAACTTCTGCAACTTCATCAGTATTCTCTTCAGCTTCGGCTTCTGCCATTTCAGCATCAACACTTGCATCAGCGTCGGCATCTGCATTGGTATCAGCGTCGGCATCTGCATGGGTATCAGCGTCAGCATCTGCATTGGTATCAGCGTTAGCATCTGCATTGGCATCAGCGTCGGCATCAGCGACCTCATCCCCTTCACCCTCATCTTTTGCGGTTTCTGTGGCTGCGGCATCATCATCTTCATTTACTTCATCATCATCATCCACCTCATTGGACTGACTAGCCATCGACTGGTCTTGGTCTATAGTTGGGGTTTCTTCTTTTCCTTGAACATTACTATTCTTATCTTGGGAATCGTCTGCCTTTGAAGTAGCCTCCTCCTCCCCCTGGGCTCCTTCTCCATCATCGTCGCATTTACTTTCATCTAAATCGGTGGAAGACAAATCCAACGATGCAGCAGTAGAGCCATTTCCAACAACTGACACGGCAGCGGCTGCACCACCCTGGCCTAATGCTGCAAGAAGTCTATCTACAAGAACTGCTTTCACTCCTTTGGGGTCCAATCCTCGAACTTGAAGTTCCGCCCTTAGCTCCACCACCTTCATCTTATTAACCTCCTCCGCAGTTAAATTCATGTTGAAGGATATAACCTAGGAATATGTGAATTAATAACATAAAGCAATTGTATCTACCACAAACCACAATCCCACTATTAATTGGGAATTAAAAATTATTTGTCCTGTTCAAGGCCATTACACCGGATTCCGTGAAGAATATTTTAAAGGCTTTCTCATGCTACTAATTACATTACGCTTATTACATACAACATAATTCTAGCATTTAATTCAACCCAATTTAATATACAACAGAAATTTAAATAAGGCTTCTTACCTTCCACAGATATTTTTTCCCAAACCGTTATCAACAACTGGACGTCGTAATAATTTTGACTTCTAGTTACACGCACAATAACAAATTAAACAATGCATTAAAATCTAGTATAATTTATTCCAAAAATTAAACTCTTTCTTTAAATACAAAATTGTATTACAGAAATCTACATGAACATAAATTTGCAAACTATCAACATGAAATTTAACTTCCCACTCACACTATCTTGTCTCAAACAAAAACTTATATTTTCTTCCAGAGATTAATAAGAATATTATATTTATCTTCTTTTTGTTGTATTATATAACTAAAACACAACATGTAAATATATAGTATACAATACACGGACGTATGTACTTTGATTTTAATGAAAAACGTCAAAAACATTTACTTTTTTTACTCAGCCCAAATAACACCCAAAATGAAGGCAAGGAAAGCGGCGTCCTCACAAAAATGTTTACACATTGCGAGGATAGAGAAGTATAAAATGAACAATTATGTAAACTCGGGGTTGGCATATATGTATTGTATACAAGTCTCGGGTTTATGATTATGACTATGACTTTTGTGTGATATGATTTTCAACAAGAGTCTTGCACGCAAGCAAGCCAAAGCAAAGCCAAACAAAAAGCTAGTGTATTTATAGCTTGGGCAGCAAGTAGCTCAGCAGCAGCAGTTCAGCAATATAGAAGACGTTATAAAGAAAAAGGGTTAATAATTTTGAGTAGGTACCTCTATCTACAATGTAGCCCTCCTTCTCTTCTCCGTCGTTCCAGATCCAGTGTAATTCACATTTCACCGTATCGTCACGGAATATACAGATTATTTTTACACGGACGCCGGACGGTCAGTGAACACTGAACAGTACAGCTATCTCAGCTACAGCTATACAAAAAAAAGCGTTTCATGATATGATATTATGGTACAATTTTATTACCTGTAATAATGAATGTACAATTGTGTATTGTATATAATAAATTGGATACATTTCACCGGTGGGGGATAAAATAAAGTTGATAATTTCACCTGTGCATATCTGCATGCTAAAGGGCATGTGATGTGTATTGTGTATGTAAAATCTTGTTCTGTGAACAATTTACACCTTACTTTACTACTACTACTACTACTACTACAGTAGTAGTCTACTACTAGTATTGCATTTTGCATTGTAATTTTAGACTCTTCTTCACTTTTCCTGGAATATGTTTTTATGCTGGGTGTAGGATGATGAATATAGTATGTGTGATGGCACAATTGGTTTTTGGAAAAGAAATGTTGATTGTATAACAACTGATTAGTGATTACTGGGTGTAGGTAGATAGTGTGTGTGGAATCCACACTGTGGATGCGAATGATAAATGGGCGTAACAAACTTCTTTTCAACGAAAAAGTGTTTTTGTATACCCCAATTTGAAGTTTGAACTACCTCCGGTTACTCTTCGCTGTTGCATTATCTTGGACGATGCTTTTTGCCCATAGTTTTCCCCGAAAATGAATGACGTTCTTTAAAGAATGAGATCATGCATGAAAAATGATATATTATACGAAAACATTTTATTATGCCCAAGAGTATGAAATAAATGAATCAAACAAAGGTAATACATCACTTTTTAATCTTTTGCTGTATTTTTTATATTTATATAATACTTTTAACGCTTTTTATTCCGAAAAAGTCAATAATGTAATTGGTTAGTCCGACACGGGGATACAATTAAAGTAATATTGTAGTAGTAAGTAAGTATCACTCCACATTATTCATGAAACGACGAAGCATTATACATCACACGAAGAAATTTTGGAATATTGACATACATTATATTTGAAAAAATGCATAGTATTTTACGTATTTACGAGGATTATCGCAATGCATAGATTTCCCAGAAAATTGTTTATAGTCAATTATATTCAAATTTGATCGCACCACTTATTATGCCAGCGTGTGAGAATCAACAACACAGAAACGAGCGTCGTCAATTTTGTTAAAACAAGGATCGTATTGCAAACACCATTTTAGAAGTAAAAAGACAGTAAAAATTACTTTCAACCTAATCGCATCTTATGACGCGACGTAAGACGTAATTAGCGTACTAGCGTGTGTCTAAACGACCAATAAAGTCTTAACATCAATATAAATTGGTTTTCACGGGTTAAAGGAAGTCGTTAAACTAAACTTCATATTACATATATGGAATAACTTGAATCCTATTTACTTGCCTGAACTTGCACTCTAAAGTAATAACAATATTGTCATAGTCTAGTTTACGGTTTTGGTATTATAGTCTATTGATGAAGTAAAATAGAGTTGCCAATTTCCTCTTACCTTCTCTGAAAGCTTGTCCTAAATCTAAGTAGCACATAACTTACAAGATTACATTTACATATAGATTTGATTTAGGTAAGATTTATAGCTACTTATCATATTACATTTGGCCGGGGATTGTTGGTAGAAACATCATGGCAAAGATTACAGGAAACTTTAGTATATTGTCTGGCAGTAGTATGTAAACATTATTACAATAATTATGTATTATGTATATCTATCAATCTATCCTCAATGTACTACAATTACAAGATGTTCACAAAGTCGAGAGAGTCACGCATGTCACATCAGAAGAATTATAATATTATTTCTATTCATTTCACATTATATTAATTCACAGCAATAAAAAAATTGATATACATATAAACTGCTGGGGGGGATGTGGTACTTGATTATATGTGTAATAATTAAATATGGAAAAAAATAACACGCAGAGCTAACAGCCACCGGAAATTTGTATGGAAAGTTAAGTTCAATGAAGAGATGTGGAATGTATAATAATAATTAATTGGCATTGGGATAGATTGGTACAGAAAAACTTAAAAAATAGCTTTGTTCCAAAATAAAATATTAAATATTTTGAAAAAATCTCTTTTAAAGCTAAGTAGATAGTCAAGTACGTGTATTCTTCCAAGAATATTACGTCCGTGTGATACTACAGTATTAAACCCTTTTAAAGTTTTATGTAGAATTACAATATAACAGTTTGCGTATATTTTTTATACATTTTGAATTGTACATAATGTTAAAACTTACTACGTTATATAGTGTACGTACATTTGAACGGTCAATAAAATGCAGTTAGTTCGTAGTTCGTTCACAAAGTCATTTTCGTATAAAGGTACAAGGTATGCGGTATAATAATGTATATTATATAACATAAAAATATTGGAGATAAATAAACATGGTGAATAAAAACATGTTAAAGTTACATAATGTAACTTACAGTTCAGTAAATCCATTATAATCTTAACTTGCTATAACTATTCACGGAATGAATTAATACGAGAACATTATTGTAATTACTTAATTACAATAACAAAAAAAAGAACTAAACGACAAACGCACTAGCAAAAAGGCTTTCACCGTTTCGCCGTCGAGTCAATAAATAAATGGCATTAAGTTAAACATCACAAAACTCAGGAATATGAAAACATTGATCCCATAGGTTTTTTTGAACTTAAATACGAAATAAATACGGTTTCATACTTATCAAGTTTACATTCTAAAAAAACTTTAAAAAAAGTAAGTACGATAAATCTGATGAGCACACTGGCAGATCTCATTGAAAGGTCACTTTTATTAGTTTTTCGTTGAAATTGAAATCAACACGAAAAACCATTTAAAGACAATGTCGGCGCAGCGTGGAGTTTCGCATAAACATTGTAAAAATCTGCACTACGTAAAATAAATTCATAATATGAACTTCATATTATGTATGATGTGAATTTATCATATAGCGATAAACTTGGAAATAGAGGTTGGCTAGGTCGGTAACTCAAACTTACAATTAAAGCAACTGGATACGGAGACTGCCGTTGCCGTAATATCTACAAGCTGTTGATAACCTTTATGCTCTGTTAAAACTATCATTTCACAGATAAAGATAAGAATAATTATTATTAAAGGCAAATACAGACGCAGACGTTACACTTTTTAAAACTACATTAATAGTTTATGATATAATAATACTACCACGTTACAGAAATCAAAATCAGCTACACGTAGACTACTACTTACTTACCCACTATTCTATACAATATATACCAATATAATAAATAAATACCTACTTGACTCACAAAATTAATTTGAAAATAAATTCAAACATTGAAATATATTAAAACTTAAATATCTAGACTTTTACGTATATTTTGATTCTGGAAAATGCAAAGCCACATAAACACACTTCACTTACCCTTCTTTTTTATTACACTTCCCCTGAGTGCGACCACCATTTCTCTCGCGGAAAGTTGACTTTGGCAAACACATTACGAGCTTTGTACGACGGATATAATCCGACCTGAAAAAATAAATTAAAAGATATTCAGCTTAAGATAATGTAAAATGCAATACAGAAATAATAAAAGTATTTTATAATAGGTTGATAATTTAGTTTATTTTTATAAAAAGTATTTTAAATTTTCCCCATCATACCCTATTAGTTCGCTGATTTTTACCCTTCGACATTCCATTCCAATGGTTTCCTGCGACTCCGATTTTGTCACCAACTTCCAGCTCCAGTTCACCACTACTTCTAGGTTTATGAGCAAATTGAGCTTTCTGAACAGTTCCGGATCCACCTCCATAGTAGTAAATATCATCTAAGGATGTAAACCTTCCAGATGCATCTGCGTGTTTGGTTTGCATAATTTCGTATGCCAATCGACAAACCTAGGGAAACATACAATACAAACATACATTATGCATAAATCCAAGATAAAAATAATTTTATCTTCAAGCATTACTTATCCAAAACAAACTTACTTGAGAAGAAAATGTACAAACCACGTAATCACACTCCGATAAAAGAAACACATCTTTGATTATACCAATCAATCCATTATAACGTTGCGAAACGGAGGCTGACTGAGCCACGGACCTATCTCCCATTATTTGCCATTCAGACCCAGAATACCTTGAAAAATTGCAGTTTTGAATCAGATTTGGTTTTAAGTATTTTTATTGCACGCGATCTGACGTAAAACGACTACTTAAATTGCTAAAGTATACATATCCTTCAACTCACGATTTACTGGCTTCTGAAATAACATTTGGATCATCTGACGCGATAAACACTCTTCGTTTGACAGGTCCTTCATACTTTTCTCGGATAGCAAAATATTCTTCAACTGGCACCATGTATTCTTTCAACGGATGAAAAGACGCCTCGGTTCCAACCTTGTCAGTACGTCTTACATGAACACTACGAATATAACATTTCATAATAATAAAATTGTATTTTAATTTAGTACTTGTAAGAAAGAAAACGTTTCATACGGCATATTCATATACTATTTTATACCCCACAGTAGGTGTACTAATATCCATTTTTGATTTGGCTTCATCTACAAGAGCTTGTGTTTGAGGCTGCAGTCTGAGCAAATAGGTAACGAATTGGCCAACCCACCAAATATGAGGTTCTCCATGTACCTTTTCTAGTCGTCCAGCGATATCGGATGGAATAGCAATTGGCAAGAATGGGGGTCTTGGTTTCATGAAGTCGACTATTGGCAGAGTCAATACTTGGGCATCGTGATTTCCAGCTAAAATATTAAAAATCAAATTATACAAATATGTTTTATTGTATTCCAGGGTTTCGTACTCACGTTTTTAGTGAATGACATGATCACTTACAACCCCAATCAGCCCTAGATGAACCCGATGGACTAGTACAACCCTCACTAACCGGCATAAATACTTTGTCCCATCCTTGCCTGTTGTATCTCCAACCTTTGGATTCTAAAACTAATGTTCGACTAGTTGCATATGCTACTACCATACAGTAAGCAACGTGGTGAATCTGGCAGCCAAAGCCACATCCTACAACAAAAACAACGAAAGTGATATTTCTTTCTTTCCAAGAAGAAATATAGACTAAATTTTAAACCATATTTTAAAAAAATATTTCGCCCATACCTTTATTAATTGAACAGATAACTTTTCGTGCCTTTTCACAATCTGGAGGGTTTTGCAAGCTATGAATTCTATTTTGCATTATTTTTGAAAGCTCTTTCATCTCTCGCTCACGATAGGTTTCATATCCGTCTTCTTGTCGAAGTTTCAATAGGTAGCTTCTTATAAGTCTGCAAGAAAGAAACAGCTCGCCATCTCAGTAATTCAGATAAATACACTAATTAAAACATTATTTTGACAAAAAAAATACCTATAAACATCCTGAATTTGTTGGAAATCTGTGTGGCCTATACTACTAGCATGACCACGTACGGTGTACCATAGCTCCTTAATATCGAGTTCCAACTGGCGTCGCATCTTCTCATAGGCATACGTTGGGTCACCCGACTGTGGCACATTTTCTTTCTGCTCACCGTTAACTAGTTCCTTGGCAAAGCCCATGGAATTAGGGTGGGCATCGCCAAGAATTCTTTTCATTTCTCCATTGTTTCTCTTCAGGTCTTGTATTTGCTGCAGGGCAACATCAATTCGTTTCAGCAGCTCTGCTGAATTTTCAGGATTTGATTGGAATCCATCCTCCCCTATATGATTGGTATTTTGAATAGGGAAGACTGATAGCACCCCAAGCAATAAAAACCACGCCAAAATAGCACCGAAAAACCCTTTAATGATATAGGATCTCATGACAAGATTTTAAAGGAACTATTTAACTCCCAATGAGTGCTGGTCGTAGCCTTAGATGGGTTTTCATTCAGTTCTCCAATCCATAACGCAACTCTCTTCGATCACACCTTTTTTACATTTCAATACATACGATTTTGGCACCTCAGCTTGTCTTACTAAAATCTAGACATTAAACACATTTCATTACAACATGAATTGGAAATTGATGTAAATTAAATTGATCATTTAACATTATAGTATACCTAATAATGCATTATTATTTTATTACCAATTATTGTAGGCCAATTAGCTAATTGAGTTCGTCCGAGAAACGTCTACTACTCCTATTTCACCTAATTAAAACGTGCCTGATGCTAATTAATTCTACAACAGATGACTTTAGTAAACAAATAATGCAGCTGCCCTTCACAAGAAGAAGGGTCTCATCAACGACTATTTGAATTGCGATGAAATATAATTACACGTATTTTATGTGGTCAATTTTTCCTCTGTGCTATTCTGCCCACTTGCTGAGAAAAGTTTAATCAACTCACTCAAAAACTACCACATTTTTTGTTGTTGATTTGTGACTAGTCCAGCCAGCCAGCTAAGCAAGGTAAACAGAAAAAGAGTACATGACACAGATGATATATTGATGGGATGTGTGCAAGCCTGTGCTAGTGTGCTATGCACTTTGCAGGCGCAGGAGACGGGATTGTTACATTTGTTACGTGTTTGATTGGGTTGGTTCTCTACTCGCTCTACCAACCTTCAGCCAACGTCATTGTATGCATGAATGCCCCGAACCCCCCCCCCCCCCCC
>JAHZNC010005096.1:0-18008 GCA_027744095.1 Zhuqinia jingwanae | reverse complement strand
GTGCTTGATCTTTTGTGTAATTTCCCAAATCCTTCCAGCAGCAGCAGAGCTAATTTGCAAAATGTATGCAGTGTATAAAAACGGATTATAGAGGTTCACAGTTTATATATTTTTTATTTACTACGAACGAAAGCCATTATTACAGTTGAGAAAATAAAAAATGGAAAGGACATTTTCGTAAAAGTTGTAACACAGCATATCTTTCTTGTGTCTGTGTGAGGTATTTTACTATTACGATGGTAAATACCCATACCACTACTACTACCTTTATCACCACTGTCACTTTTTTTTCCTTTTTCTTTTTTTTCTTCTTCTTCTCTTTGTTCCGAGAGTTTACACAAAGTCGTAAAGTTTACATTGTTGATGTCGACGAGCTACATAAAAGCCATTGTTAAGTTATATGACGACGACAATGCAAGAAGTTTTTTTTCTTCTTCTTCTTTTATACCTAATGACGTGAGACGTGGATGAGAAAACGCACACGCGCGCTGCTGCGAGTAGTATTCCTGCAAACATTGCACTCTTAGAAGAAGAAGAAGAAGAAAAAAAAAAGTATCAATATATTATATTTCCGTTTGTTGTCACACATACACGAAGCAAATAAATATTTTCACATGAGAGCAAGAGTAGCACCATCCTCCTCCTCCTCCTCCTCCTCCTCCTTTCATTTTCAATTTTTTTCTCTTAAATAATGGAGCATTTTTATTCCATGTCTCCCGATTCAAAGGTATGCAACAAGCATGCGCTAATGTAGATTTGTTGAACGTTTGTTTATATGTTTGCAACTTAACTGCTTCTCAGGATAAACGGTGATGATGATAATGATGATGATGATAAAGTTGACCACAGTTGACCATTTGTTCAGGTTGACATAACTTGAACAATGTTTTCTTAGAAGTAATATCTCTATCGTTGAAAAAAAAATCGATTTTTAGGGCTGCTTGTTACGATGATTGTGTTAATGCTCCTGTGTACAAAAAACTTTTGATGATAGATAACTTTGTATATGTTTTCTCTTCTCTATTACGCCAGGTTTCAAAAGCATAATTTGTGGTTTTTGTGGACTTTTTTTATGTCCAATCAAAATAATAATAATAAGTAAATAAAAATATTGTTGTGGGCATTCCTATTCAAGAATGATCTTGCATAGTTATGTTGTGATGATTAGGATTATTTTTCATAGAAAGAGGGAAAAATGTGCAGACAGGATATTAAAAATATGAGTAAACGTTCTGGAAATTTTGTAATGGATTTTATTTCTTTGGAAAAAAGAAGGGTGGTGATGTAAAGAAGGCAGAGGAAAAAGGGAAATATATATATTTTTTTTTTCATGATATTATTATATTGATTTCACATGAATCAACAATTCACAGGTAAGCAATTACCTTGTTGCCTTAAGAAATGCACAAAAATGAATATAATGGGCTTGTTTGGGTGAATGACACATGGGATAAACATGTTTTTACCAGACACAATTTTTTTTCCTGATGTAATGCGACTTGAAAAAAAATTTCAATGTCAAATAAAATATTATTAGAGGAAACGACATTTTTGGAATGCGAATGAAATGATTATTATTATGTATACCTACTTGAAAGAAAGAAAAAAACTATTAGGTACACAAATCTAAAAGCAAATTTGAGGTTGAACAGTGAGCAGACATACACAAACATAACACGTGTGTGTGTGTGTGTGTGTAACCAGTAGAATGGAATGATGACATCACAATTGGCAAAAAGTTTGAAGCAAAAAGTAATCAAGTCAATCAAGATCATTTTTTTTTCCAAAAGCTAATAATGAAGTCAGTGGTGGCACCTAATAATTTCAACGTCCTTTTAGTCAGAATTTTGCTCAAGTTAGATGAGTTGCACTGTACTACACTCATCAAAGGGATTTCTAATTAATCAGGATTGAATGAATGGAACGACTGGATTTTCCATTGGACCACTTTATGTATCATCATCAATGTCGCACATGTCCATCCACCATCTTGAATTACAAATCACAGAGCTACGATGTCAGCAAACGACAATTTTTTTTTTATATAAATATTTTATATTGAGACATGAGTTGAATTGAGCGAACCTTGTAGTAATAATGCGAAAGGTAGTTCTCTAATCACTAATCATCATCCTCACCTGTAAAGAACAAGCAGGCTATTTTATGACAAACAAATGAAGCGAAGGTGACTAATGATAAGATAGACAGATAATAATATTAAGTACACTCCACATGCCACTATGCGGTTATATTTGTTTGACTCTACAAGCATGTGTGTGTTTGTGTGTGTGTGGTTGCACTCTTCTTGTCAAATCAGCTCAATATATAAATGTGTTGATAGAATAGTATTTTTGCTTACTTCTATAAAAAGAGTGTCATCATCATCATCATCGTCGTCGTCGTCACCACGATACATACCATCATAATTTCAATGAGCTTATTAGTCACTGCTTCAGAGCTGCGTACTTGTCCTCCTGTTTGTTGTCCCACAGAGCCACATAATATTCAAGTGGGACAGTTGCGTAACAAACCCTGTTAAAAAAATGTATCTAATAAAATGACAATTTGGCAACACAAACAGAGAAATATATGGACTTGGTGGTGCCAACGACAACGACGACGGCCCAAATATTACCTGCTAAACTGTCATATTATTATTATTATACGCATTTATCATGTTACTCTTCTAAAGGGTTTGTTAGCACCAACCAGCTTGGAACCTCACTCAACATAAAATAAAATCAATGAATGATACTGACTGATTACAAGTGAGTGACGATGAATGAAAATGTTGTATTCCCCCCTCCCCCTCTCTCAAGAAAGTGAAAAATTGGGCTTGCGGGTTTTATCTTCAACATTTCCTTAAAAACGCTTAACTTGAAATTTGAAGCGGTCAATGTTTTTTTTTTTCTTGCAAAAAAAATCAAAGCTGTTTTTCAGGTATACCGATGTAAAGTGTAGGAGCAATTGTTTCTGGTAAAATGACAATGCAACGTGTCGTGTCATAATAAAACTTGCACTTGACCTTCCACACAAATATATCTGAGAACAATATACAGATATATTGTACACATACTTTACCGGTGGTTCTTTGATGGCGGCCATAACCACATACACTCACATTATCTTCTTCTTTTTTGTAACTTTAAATGAAAGAACAGCAGTATATAGCAATATATTTATTATGGGTAGGTATGATATACCTACAAAAAAACACACAAAAATATGTATGGTAGGACCATTATTATTTGCAATTTATTTTACATAATTGCATTCTGCAACAAAAACTTGCTATTGTGTTTTAATAACTCGTCTTTTCATAAACTTTTTTTTTGAGCAGAGCAGAGAGTGTCTCATGATGATCATCATGTGATGGCGGTGATGATGATGATATTTCCGTTTTCTGCTCAATTCTTTAATAATGAATTCAATACATTAGCACATTAAGTGAATTAAATGAAAAAAAAATATAGTGCGCCACCCACCAAGCAGCCCTCGTCACATTACACCCCACAACATCTTTGCTATCAATAAACGTACAAAGTCATTAAGGCAAATCGTATATTTACGTTTTCTGGGAGATGCAGATTTGCAAAAGAGAGTCGATTTTTCAATTCAGTCAAATCAACTACCACACACAGGTGAAAAATTTTCTCCGATTAAAATGTTGTTGTGTGTAGTATCATATTACAAGTATACATATATATAAAGTAGTGATCACACTCACTTGGTCTCATTTTCTGTCCAAGACGACAACGACGACGACAGTGATGATGATGATGATGATTACCATCATCATCAAAATGCATGACATAACATGCAAGTTTACAAAACATAACATCCAACAAAACACGTTCAAATGCACTTACTGGCGACTGGTGCGGTGGAATTTATGGAGATAACATATGAAACGGCAGTTTTACAACCTGTGGACATTCCCTCATCATCAATCTTCTCCTTTTTTTATTTTTTTATTATTTTGCTGACTTAAAAAAACATATATATATATATATATTAGACCCGGGTTCTTAGAGGTCTGGTTTGCTGAAATAAAATAAAAAGACTCTCTACATACATACATACCTACATGCATGCATACATGGACACTAAATGCAACAATTTAAATGCTACTCCATACCAAATAAAATGAGAAGAGTGCAATAAATAGTTGTAACCTTTTTTCTTCTTCTATTATTATATGGTCTAAACCATAAAATAAAATAAAGCACGTCAAATTATCCCGTACCATTATTTGTAGTTTGCTACATTGAAAATAATATTGCTGTCAAAATAATGGTATAAAAAACCAACAATTAGAACCTGATATACATGCAAATAATAATATATGATCCTGAATCCTGGCTCGTAATATACAACTGTGAAGACAAGTGTGTAGGCTTATAGGTTTATATAGTGGCATAGTAGTACTAGTCGTAGTGGGACAACAGGGAGTGCAAAAAAAAATAAAAAATTGCAATGGATAATCTGGTGTTGTTCCTCCCCAAGAAGTGCTCATGTTGAATGTCAAGTCAACTTGGTATGTACATAATTTATATGGTCCACTTTTATTTGGATAAGATAACAGCTCTATGTACAAGACTTGAATAATATATGTGTGTATTATTATTATTATTATGTTTATGTGTGTTGATTTTTCTCCTCTCTGCCACACACTCAAAATCCTAGATTACTACTACGGTTTTTACTGTTGATGATGTTGTTGTAATTTTTTGTAGATTGCGTCTGTCTCTCACTGTCTCTGTCTCTCTACTATTGCGTTGAGGAAATGCTGAAGAAAAAAAACTTGACATTTAAATAGCATAATATAGACAATGCACTTTGTATTGTTTGAATCAACAATCTTGATGCAATATTGCCAAGTTTCATCTTATTACTATTACTACACACTCACACACACACATGCACACTTATCTCTCCTTTATGTTGTCTACTTACCTGCTCAACAAAATTTTTCATGGGTTGCGCTTGTTTGTCTCTCTCTCTCTCTCTCTCTCTCTCTCTTCCCTCTCAGCCATACAATTAAATAATGTGCTGCACAAAACTATATAGGATAAAAAAACAGCTCAATACACCTATTTTGTTGATCTAGCACATGTAATTTGTCTACTTACCTGCTCAACAAAAATTTTCATGGGTTGCGCTTGTTTGTCTCTCTCTCTCTCTCTCTCTCTTCCCTCTCAGCCATACAATTAAATAATGTGCTGCACAAAACTATATAGGATAAAAAACAGCTCAATACACCTATTTTGTTGATCTAGCACATGTAATCACATCAAGGTGTTATAGGTATTACTATATAACGTACGTTTTTGTATGCATGTATGTAAAAAGTATACACCTGTATACATATATATATATATACCTATCAGTCATCATCATCTTCTTGTGTCTGGTTGACTAGAGTTGTTTCAATGAATCGTCTTTCGTTTGTTAACGAATTTCACGATAAAAGTTGTGTATTTTTTTGTAAAATATAATTCTGTAATAATATTCATTGGATACAAATTTATTCACAAAAGGAGAGAAAAAAAATATGACGAAAGCCTAATAAAAATGATTATTATCAAATCAAGAAAAACAAGCTGGATTCACGCAATGCAGCGCAACTTTCATCATCATCAGCATCATCTGAACGTAACGTTAAAATAATACTACTATCTATTTTTATTAATGAAACATGTTCGACATGACCTTTATCTATCCATCTGAATATGTATGCTACTACAACCACTTATTATTATGCAGAAAGAGAGAGAGAGAGAAATTTTGGTTGAGAAGTTCTATTTATATTTTATTAGCTATGCATATAGTGACTCAATCCCAAGCACCGTTTTTTGATTGTTGTTGTTTTGTATTATTTCTACTTGCTCATTTCCATTGAAAGTTGAATTTATCAAATGATCTTTTTTATATTATTATTTGGCATGCAACTACAAACATACACACACACACGAGAGTTGTGTGAAGAAAGAGAGAGAGAGAGAAAAAAACAAATATTGATGAACCTAAAACTGGTAACACATTAACCGTCATCATGACATGCATGTCATGTCATGCATGACCAGGGTCCGTGAAAAGGTATGAAACCTGATCATCCGGGATATGACATAGAATCATCCTTTTTTTTGAAAGAAAGTCCATCCTCCTCCTCTCCTGAGAGAGAGTACACAGTTATGTAATATATTTTGCAGCAGCAGCAGCTGGTAATAAAAGTGTACTTTGTTCTTGTGTGAGTGTATTTATCTGTTTTTAGTGGTGTGGCTTACTAACTCGCCTTATCGACTGTCAATCGACATTCAATTCTTTCTACGAAAGAAGAAGAAGATGATGATGATGATGATATGTGCGGATAATCATGGTCACCTTAACGAATTCTTGCCTGGCATGTATGTTAATACAAAGATCAGCGTGCCAAAATTATTAAATGAAATGCGCAACAGAGAAATCCAATCCTACAGGGAAAAAAAATTATATCGATTTTTTTTCTGTTTTGTTTTCAAATTCTTTTTTATCTCGGGAAAAAAATTATTATTGATTTGCAACAAAATGTTGAGCTTGACAAGCCCGATCCAAAATGATTGCTGGTAATGAAGAAGGTCTTTTGTTTTTTCTGGTGTTATCATCATCATCATCAGCTATCCCATATCTAGCTCTATAAAATTTTAAAGTCGTGTGTAGTTTGCATCATTTTATGATTATTATTTTAAGGTAGCCTCCTCTGATTTCGCGTGACAGGCTATGCAAAACAAAATAAGGTGCCTTGTGCTTAATAGAGACTCCCTCTTTTTTTAACGTTTGTATCATGCAAGGAAAACAAAAAAAAATTATACGTCAGCGTCAGCAGCAGGAAGGAGATGATATTATTATTATTTTTTGAATCTTGGATTCGAAAATGACTGCGATGATGATGATAACCCTGGTCTTGGTCATCATGCGGAGGTTTGGATGATGAGTTGTTTTTATAAATCCTCTGTACATATTTGCGTCGTGTGTGTGTGTGTATAGATATAGAAATATTTTTTTCCGCGTTTGGTTTGTGTGTCTGTGTGTTTGTTTATAGCGTGCCGTCATCATGAGTAATTGCAGTAAAATGATAATGGTGATAATAATAAAACAACAATAGTGAACGATTACTTTTAGCTTCTAATTTTTTGATCATCCCTTTTATTTTATTTTTATTTTTTTTATGATTCTTTGAATGAATGAAGCAAATTACTCACTTATTCCATTCACTATGAGGATGATCATGAGACAATGAAATGATATGTAGTGGATTTTTAAGATGAAAAGACTCACAATCAAAAGAGTCGGCTCAAACTTGTCTTTCAAAAAGCAATATTTTTGTTTCCAAGTGCTCGCCTTGCATCAATTAATGTAGGCATGTACATATATACACCTGCTGCATCATATTATATACATGCATCCATATTATGTATTGTTATTTACACCAGACAAAAAAAATTAATGTTGAGAATCTTTTTTGTTTGTTTGTGTGTGGCCTGGCTTGAGGGGGACAATGGAAGAGGACAGTTTCCTATTTTTATTTTCCAAGCACAAAATGTAAATAAACACAAGTACAGACTATGCATACACTATGAGATGGGATGCATTATTTGCTTTATTGTCATGTAATTAAATTATTTATTTAAAAAAAGAAAAAGAAGAAGACACAATAAAGTTTGTTCCTCTAGTGCTGTTGTTGTTGCCGACGCAAAAAAAGAGTGATCAAATCAAGTATCATTGAAAAACCACTACTCATCATCATCCTACTACTCCCAAGTTCTGTGAGAGACTTGACGTTTGAGAGCACACATCACCACCATCACCACCACCACATCTCTTCATTATCATCTCGAACTGTTTAATAATAACCAATAACGTCATCATCATCACTGTCGTCCTCACAAAAAAAAACGACAACGACAGCAGCAGTAGGTTTCAGTATCCGCAAATAATATATACATACATCTATGAACGTATCAGTAATAATCAGCAAAAAATATATTTTGGAGTGTATTATCCTTCTTTATGTACACAACACACACACATTGAGATATAACGGAAGCATGACAAGTATAACTACTTATTATTATTATTATTATGGGTATACCTACTGAAATTCGTGAGATTTCATAGCTGTTGTGACCTCCATACATAATAGTATTGCGCATAAGTACTCTATTGTCATAGTCATAATAAATGTATGCGGTGTATATATGACCAAATAGTCTTTTTTTAAAATAAATATATTATTCTTTGAACATAGAGGAATCAATTCATAATAATAATGAAATTTAGACTTTAAATGGATATAATATTGGAAATGAACGAAGAAAAAAAGGTTGAGGCCAACAATAAATCCAATATACTTTTTTATATGAGTGACATGATTAATGCATGAATGCATGTTCCAAGTAATTTTTTTTTATATAAAATAAATAATAAAAAATAGATTGTTATACGATAACTGTTTCTTGGTCTTCTTCTTCTTCGTCTTCTCGCGATTGAAACTCTTACTGTCTGTGAAGTTGAAATGATATTGTCAGAAGAAGAAAAAACCATCGTAACGTTTTCTTTGTAGACCCAGCCATATGAATGTAATAAAAGTTTAGTCGCAACAGACAATAATGACGACATTCACACACTCAAATAAAAATGAGACAGATAAAATAATGGTTAATTTTTTGTGTGTTATGCTGACTATATCATCATCATCTTGTGATTCTTGCATGTGTAAAGATGATGAAGATTATAGGAATACAAAACAAAGTTTTGTACAAGACACATTCAAGAAATGAGGATCATGATGATGATGATGATGAAGATGTCGGTTTGTTATAGTCTTGTCGTCTGGTAACTGTCTGCCGTTTTTTTTTTGCGTTGGCATTATTGGCACATTGGCGCATCAAGTTTACTTACACCACCACACACACACACACACACACACACACACAGCGCAAAAAAAGCCCACATCAAGTAAACATGGTACTCTACATTAGGCCAAGCCCAATATGGAAAAATGATAATATTTATATGTATTTTATGTGCATATATTTTCCCTCCGTGTCCCCGTGTGTGTTTATGTGTAATCCTTTTGCAAAATATAATATTATCCATGGGATATAAATATATATACATGTATATATTAGCCAGTCATGGGCCAATTGTCATGATGAGTAAGTATTATTGCATTATTACTGATGTGCCAAATAAAAAATAATCATAAACTTAAATGGTTTCTTTTTCTTTCTCTCTTTTATTTTTTTTTCTCGGATAATATTCTCATAGTAGGTTTGTATGCATAAATTGTGTATGGTGGTGGTGAGGTGAGATAGGTAAAGATGTACTATTATTAATGTTATTATCATTATTGTTATTAGAGGTCTGTGTATTTTTAGCTGGCCACTTCACTCTTGTCACATTTTACAATATTTATACCGTCTTGTCTGAGAAATGGAATATTTTACTTTTGGTTACAGACAACCCTCATAGTATTATACATGCACCCATATACTTAAATGAGGTTTTCATACAAGAGTATATTTTTTTATTTCTTGAAAAAAAATATGTTTACACCTTTACATTATGGTTGTTGTGTACCATCACCACCACCACAAATATATAACTTTTGAAAATTAGGAAGAAAATCTTTTATATAAAAAGAAAATCAGCGGATAAAAGATTTCGTGTATGTTTCGTGTGTGTGTGTGAGAGAGAGGGAGAGAGAGAGAGAGAAAACCTCATGCTGCGCCTTTCATCCAATAAACGTCAAGTTCAGTTTTTTTCTCTTCATCTTATTCCATTTTGCAGCTCATTTCTTTAAAAAAAAAGATACATCACCACCACTTTAAGGAGGATAAGGATGGCTAGCCCAGTCTGTCTACCGATTTCTCTGAACAGCAAAAAAAAAAGGATAAAATAAAAAATTTGTTAGTCACCATCAAACATCTTCACACAAGATTTTTTTTAAGTACGTACATAAACACTATCCCCTGTAACACCACCACTACCACTACCATCACCAACAACAACATAATAATAATAATAAATACGTACAACAATATTAGCTAATGCTGTTGTTGTTATTGCTGCGTATATGTAAATGTAAATATACGGTTTCACAAACAATCTGGAGCTTGATGAACTGATATGCACGCACGCACATCCCATATACATACATTTACTGTATGTATAACATTTTATGTGTACAAAAAAATCATTTTTACTTATTTGCGTTTTTTATACACGGAATAAGAAAAGGGAAAAAAACCTTTCATTCATGCTTAATTAATGAGTGTCATTCACATTTTCCCCTTCATGACTGCATATATCCACGGATGCGCTAAAGTTACAAAACAAAAAAAAGAAAGAATTCTCAGTATAGAACGGCTTAAAAAGAAGGAAAGGAATCAGTGGTATATTTTTTTGTAAACTGCCAACAAGCAGCAGCAGTAGAGGAATTTAAAAAGAAAAGACCAACCAGCAACAACTCAAAATGTACAGGATTGTGTGCATGCATATTATTAAATATAGACAAACATATAATATGTATGCATATGCCTATCTATGTATATATACATAATATTGTACAAGAAAACATTGTTGGAAGAGAGAACGAAAACGAGGAAAAAATAACTGTGATTTTTTTTTGCATTTTCTTTCTTTTTTTCAGCCATTTTACAAGTTACAGTTTGTAAAAGTAACAAGCATTGCTTTTTCGTGCTTGATCATCTTGACTAAGGAACTGTCTTTTTCTTTCTGTATATTAATTCATTTTTTTATAGATTTTTTCTCATGGTGCTATGTTGATGTTGTAATGGTCAGTCAAAAAAAAGCATTGCATGTTGTAAACATGCATGGATGGCAAATATACATTTCTTCCTTTTTCCTCCCTCTCGCTTTACTCTTTTTCTGTCGCCATCATCATTTGTTACAGAGTAGTATCTCATTGCATTGGGGAAGAAAAAAAAACTTTGTTATTGTTGAATTGGCTATGAAGAAGAAGATGATGATGATGATGATGATGATTGTAATAGAATTAACGTTGTTGCATAACACAATACTCGGTCTATTCACTGCTCTGATGCATGTCCGTTGGTCCTGCTTCTGATACCGTTGCTCGGAAATAAATCACGTCTTCTTCTCCTTCTTCTTGCTGTGTGAAATGCTCAACTTTAGTATTCTTCCTGCATTATATTATTCACTGAGAATTTTTTATTTTATTTTTTAAATATATGTATTTTTTTGTGCGGGTTTTAAAAAGTGGAGAGAGAGGGTTGAATGAGACCTTTCCATTTTCAGATGAAAACGTGATTGCATTATGATGATTTTTTTTTGCTGGTAGGTTTACTGCCTTACACGCCAGTCCACTTAAAAAAGATTTAACAGTAGGTTACGTTACTTTGTAGGAAAGAAAAAAAATTGCATCACGAACTATTACTACATATAAATATATACGTGCATACTATGTTACGTATACATTATAACGTATGTGCATCGAAGCCGCCCATGTAATGTAGGTAGGCATGTGTTTTTATGATAATAATGAAAGTAGGCCTTCCAGATTTTTTTCTCTATCTGCTTACATTATTATGTAACTTTGGAATTTTCAAGGAAATTAATTATTACAGGTACAGTTTTGTTTTTCCTGAGTTTTTTTTTGGTTGAGCTGTGTGCGTGCGTGCACACACATGTGCACTTAATATGTACCTATTCATGTATGTATGTATATACCTATGTATGGACATGGACAGTAAGCATGTATGTCTAAAATGTTAAGATGGATTTTCATCAAGCTGTATTATTATTATTATTATTATTATTTGTTAATCCGTAAGTAAATTAAACTATTAGCTGAGCTTAGAAAGGGGAATGCATAATAATAACAATAACAATGGTCTTCTCAAGAGCTTTTTTGATTCTTTTTATCCTGTCCTTTCTTTCTCATTTCAAGTTCAATGACTGCTCGAATACATGATCACACAACAAAACACGTAACCACACTAATGCAATTCATTAGGCGTACTCTTTCGTGTCACTAGAGCAATTATGGTGCTTAAAAAACTCAAATTAATTCATACATTCATTATTATATAACTATCTGTTTTATTCTTCTTCCATATTTAACAAATGCAATGGAGTAAGGGTGACTTATCAAGGTTTTCTCTAGGAGTCTGGATTTTGCTTTATTTATTTTAAAAAATACATATATATATAATCACGCTTGTCCTCTAATATACCTACCTATACATAAAATCATGCCTCGCAGCACACAACTCTCTCATCTATCAAATGGATTGGGAGAAGACGTAATATTATGCTGGAAGCATACATGGTTACTACCACCACCTCTAAAAAATTTCAAGCTGTCAAAATATGGGTCAGTAATCAATTAGGCACATACATCCAAACATCCATCCTCCAGGATATTTGGCTCAAAATGAGCAGAAATGAGGGGGAAATGCATAACACATATTTGCATATATACGAAACGAATATTTTATTTTTTGTGAGATTTCGACAAAACAAAATTGGCAGTGAATGAATGAGTGACAGGCAACACGGATCTTGAAGTTTTTTTTTTTATAAACAAGAGTGCTTTCCTGGAGTAAAGGGGAAAAAAATCTTTCAAGTACAACTTCAGATGAGATGATTTTTTTATATCCTGAGGAGCTTTTGCGAGGCAGTATGCATACTCTTCCTGATTGCGTATATGTACATAACCATTTAATTGTAAAGGTTATGTCATGTTTCTGTCTTGTTTTGACCAAAAAATATTGCAATAATCAAACGTGGTTATGAAATTTGAAAGAAAAATAATATTCAAGGTCTGCGTGATGATGCCTATAGTTATGAATTTTTTTTTCTCTCTCTAATATTGTACGTACGTACATTAAACATGGTGAAAATAAACCTAGCAGCAGCTCCTATATTTTTTTTAAATAAATTTTTTGGCAAAGGTAAAATTCCAAAGATATCTATAAAAAAACATATTGGCAATTGTTTTCAGACTACAGGGCTTTCCATAAACCAATATAGGTCACGAAATCACAAGGATTTTTTTGTTTTAAATTTTATCCCCTAAAGTCACGTATAAGCATATTGTATTATTATTATGCGTGTTTATGCATTTAAAAATATCCTTGCTTATTATATGTAGCTACTACACGGTGTGTGTTTTGTTGATTGACAACTACCTGATCCGCAAAATAGCTAACAATTTCCAGGCAAAATCGAGGTCAATTAAATACAAAATAAAATACTTGTGTGTGTCTGCTGCGGCCTTTAATTTTAAACAGACACTTTATTATGTATGACGAAACCTCGTACTATTCTAAAATACATGGTTGAAAATAATGGGAAAAAATCTTAATTTTAATCAGTCACGACAGGATAACGACATCATCATCCTCCCAGGTGTCCCTTTCTTGTGTGCATTTCTCCCTTTAATTCCTATTAAGTGAGAAATTAGCTTTACTGCAATTACATATAGACATATTAATAATCAAGCTGATGTAACATAATAGTGCTATTATATATTATGCTATATATATTTTTTTTGTATGACTAAAATAAATAGCAGTCATGTTATATATAGGCGCCAGGTATGTATACAGTCGTAATCATGATCGCAACAACACCAAAATAAGATGAGATAAGAGAGGATGACCACAAGATTATTCCGAACAAATTACTTGTTACTTGTTCGTTTAGCCATTTTTCTGCAATACCAACTTGTTATGGTGGTTGTATGTGTGGTGGTATTGGTGGTGGTGGTTGTTGTTGGGACAAGCTACTTTTTATCATGTTGGTAGAAAGAAGGAACACACTAAAAAAAATTCTCCCGTGTGTCCTGTTAAGCTAACAACAGTAAGAACACTATAATATTGAATTACCTTCCTGAGGGGATCAGACACACAAACAATTAATGTTTCGTCGTGTGAGGCTCTCAAACTGTGTATCAAATTGCAGGGAAACCCTGCATCTTTCCCTCATAAATGCATTTTTGTGATAAGATGTGACCGCCTACCTACTCACTCATAAAACTTGTGTGCCTAAAATATAATAATGCACTAAAGATTATGTATGTAGTAATACACAAAAAGATATTTCATTTTTAAGGAATTTTTTTTCATGTCAAATTTTGTGCCTGTTGTCTATTGGCAATTTTTTTTTGAGTACATGAGATTTCAAGTGAAAATTAATTAGAAAACGGAATGTTTGTCATTGCACTTTACACAGTAACAAATAAACTGTTTTTTTTGCTTGATTCTTTCTATTTTTTTGCAATTTTTATTAAACTTGAAAATAAAATACCGTAAGCTTCGATTTAACAAAAATATTTACACTTCATGTACGTATACAATACCACATTTGACCTTAATAATAAATTACCTATTAAATGTTATATGTAATCTTGAAAAAAAAAGATGAGGAATGCAATAAAGGCATTCCACCAAAATTCCCCACCGATTTCAAGTTATTTAAGACAATAGCAAAAAAACCCGATTAAACATCTTTTTCTTTACCTAAATACATACATGCTTTATTGCATATATTGTATGTGTGTTTTTTACCGAATCTGCAAAAAAAAAATTGTATTAAGGAAACATACACAATTTTATGTATTTGCCAACATGACCACACACAACAAACATTTTTTACATTCACAATAATCAGTCACTCTCTATATACATGTTTTAAACAAAAGGTAATTCAAGTTCAAACATTATTCAAAAACAACTAGAGTTGGATTTTTTTAAAGACGAATATAAAAACAAAAGAGCATTTCGACTTTCGACTCGGACATGCATGCATCAAAAAAAATATAAGAATAAAGTCGCAAATATAATTAATTACCATTCATACAGTTTAGCTTTGTGTGCATTAATATCCTCTTGTTGTAGTAGTATTATTATTTAATATTTTTTTCGTTGCATTTTTCTTATTACAACTTGTTACTTGACTACTTGGCAAAAAGGAGGGATTACTGTTAAATGCACTAACGTATTATTATTATTATTATTATTATTATTATTGCTAATATTGTATTTCCTTCTGTGCATTTTGCATCATCATCATCATCACATGCTTATTTGTATAATATATAGTGAAACACATAATATATTAAAATGTGTGAAAGTAAACCTTACAAACCGGTTAGTTTAACCTTCACAAGTACAAACCTGCTGGAAATTCATGTTTTTCCCCCAGCACAGCCTTGTCTTCTTCCTCCTCTTCTCTCCATTATCCATTCATGCTCATTATTATCATCATCACAATTATTATTTAGGTACATTTACACATATATATATCATCCTGGTAGAAAAAATATATAAAAAGGAAAAAGAATACTATTAAAGAAACAACGTGGCCTTATCTATTGTTTTAAAGGAAGCAAAAAAACTGCATAAGAATAATAATAATAATAATAATAATAAGCATGCATATATTGAATATCATCATCATCAGGTAGCAAGTATAACAGAAGAAAAAAAGAAAGAATTTATTTAGATGAAAGATAAAGTTCGAGGAAATGTGCTCCTCAACACTCATTCGAGAGAGAGAGAGAGAGAGAGAGAGAGTACCATCATCAAAAATACCGAGCAAAAATATTATCATCATAATATACCATTTGGAAAAAAAAAGAAGAAGTAAAGTTGAACCTATAGTAACTTGTTTTTGTAATAGAGGAGTACATAGAAAAAAGGAAAAGGAGAAGATTACTCTCATTTGAGTTTGTTTATCTTGAGCACTATACTCCACGCTGAGCACCCGTGAAGGATGAGTCTTTTTTTCTCTTCTTCTTCCTTTTTCTTGACTTTTAGCGTAGAACCCGGCTTTTCAAGAAGAATACAAACTCTTTTTTTTATTGCTCTAGCATTTTCTTTTGCAAGAATTAAAAAAAGTGAAAGGTACAAATAGTAGATAAATTACAGTTAAGTAGATGAACATGAAAAATTATTCATTATTATCATGTGAGCATATTATATGAGAGCACCAGGATAACAATGCATACATAATATATTATGAAATGATGGTGTAGTTATGGTTATCTAAATAGTGAAATACAAATGGCTTTAAGCAGGGAAATAAATTATCTTGTTCGCCGCGTTGTAGTAGTAGTAGTTGTTGTTGTAATGGTAAATAAAATCTTGCCACTTGCTTTTTACCATCACTCTTCCTCCGCACCGGTAAAGCAAAGAAGAAGAAGAAAATGTTTAAGTACAAAATGTTTAGGCTCCCGCAGCGGGGCTATTCATTTCACCTTCGTTGACTGATATCATTAGTAGAGAGATAGAGAGAGAGAAAAAAAGTTTATACAAAATGTCATGCCGAGTTGAATCAGACAATGACGACAACCGGAATATTTATATAATAGTAATATTGTTATTATGCTTGTTTCACTTTAATAAATTGTTTTTTTGTCCCAGCCCTAATGGCAAATGATCTGATACATTATGTGAAGAAAGCATTTTTTTCTTTATAACAAAACGGATAATATTCCATCCATCAGAATCAGAGAGTGAGCAAAGAATATGTTGAATAGAGGAAGCCATGCTGACAATCGATGAAAATATCAACAAAGATAAAAGCAGTGATAATAAATTTACCTAAATGCCAGTTAGCCGGGCAGTGCTTTTTTCATTTCTCGGTTTGTAATAATATGTCATTTGAGACACATGAAACATAAGTAATTCAGTTGTTATTGTTGCTGTTTTTTTTGCTATTGTTATTTGATAAAGATCACACTTCACGTAAATTGGTAATTGGATATGGATGTTGTGCNTTGTTATTGTTGCTGTTTTTTTTGCTATTGTTATTTGATAAAGATCACACTTCACGTAAATTGGTAATTGGATATGGATGTTGTGCAGGAAAGTAGTTGTATGCAGCTTTAGCAGCTAAATCACTCAACTGTTTTATCAAATTTTAAATTTTAAATAAATAAAAAGATTATTAGAAGTAACGTTTCTCTCTGCTGCTCTCTGCTCCTGCTTCGGAGGAAAACGGTAAATAATCAGTAAAGCATTTCCTTGACCAATAAATAATATATAGGGATGATAGTTTTTTTTGTTGCTCTTCTTCTTCTTCTTTTTTTTTTCTTGTGGCAAAAAAGAAACAAAAGTGCTTATTGTTTTGTTAAGCTTTGATTTTTTTGCAGCATCACTCATTATTGTTGTTGATGTTGATGTAGATGCTATTTGCTGCTGTGGTAGTAGCAGACCACTATCAAGCCATTTAAAGGAATTAGGTTCAACAACAATACTACTAGCAACAACATTACATAAGAAAGATTCATTGCAACAAGTTGCATACCTATTCACTTTAAGTACGTAACTTTGTAGGATATATTGTTTCCTTGCTTTTATTATCATCATCATCTTCTTCATTCTCTTTCGTTTGATCTGTAGCACTAGTAGTAGTATTTAATAGTGAACAACATTTACATACATGCATGCATCTACACACAAAAGAATCTATATACCTATATTAGCATCATCATCATCACTGCACTTGTAAAAGCAGTAGTTGTATACCTTCAACTTTTCTTCATCATCATTATTATTACTTAACTATCATCTCCTCCGCCATCAATTTTTAAAGATGCAACAAGACTGGTAGGTATAGTGTACGCTCTCACCACCACCGCCGCAACAAAAATCTTGTCAGCAGCAGCAGCAGCAGCAGCAGCAGCAGCAGGTTGATTGCAGATTACTTATAATTCTTCTTTGTTTTTTAAAATTGCAATGCGTCGCCATCATCATTAACCATAAGAAACGCTAGTCGAAATACATAATATTATGCTGCGAGAGAGAGAGAAAGATAGTATTATAGATGTGAAGTTATTGCTATTGTGACTCTTCATTATTAATTTTTTTTAAGAAATAAAAAAATTACATGGGTTTTTAAATGATACATTTTTTGTTAAGTTTAAATTACACTTCATTCATACATTTTAATATCATAGTATAAACGTTAACTTT
>JAHZNC010005095.1:0-12949 GCA_027744095.1 Zhuqinia jingwanae | reverse complement strand
ATTCACATTTCACATATTTTTCTTTTCAATTCTGACATGAATGTCTTATCTAATCCTTTTAGATCTGTGTAAGCATAAACAAAGAAAATGCATCCAAGTTTCTTATAATATAATATAAGCAGTAGTAGTAAGTGAGGAGCTTGAACTTGATAAAAGCAAAACGATGAACACACAAGACGCACGCACACGTGTAATTGAAAACGGTATGGCACATATATATGCATAAATATATATATACATATGCAAAATATACACAGTAATGCGTTTTGCTTGTGTTCTCCCTCCTCGTCAAGTGTAATTTATGCTTTTTCCGCTTATTCGTAATGCAATACTCATCATCATGATCTTCATATTATCGTAACAGCAAACAGCAGCTACCACTACCACCATGATCACCGCTACAAAATGCAAAAACCACTTTTCACTCTTATCATTTCTATTTGTTGGTATAAAATACAATTTTTTGGGACGTGTATGCATGACTTAGTCATTTGCGTGGAGAGAGAGAGAGGGTTTGTGAAAATAAAGTAGCCAATTTATTCAATCTGGCGTACTATATAGCTTTCTTTTATCAGAGATGATATAATTGGGCATATGTGTACAAGGCAGCAAAACATTATCTTCATCTTTGTCTATTGGGACGTTGACTTACGCCACCCATTCTTCAATTTGGTAGAAGTGGTGGTTGTGTGGTACACAAGCTTATCAACAAGGAAAGAAGGAAGCCATATATTTCTAACGTTGTTGGTTCAAGTAGCCATTGGGACATGCAAAACACAGTATCTTTGATTTTTTACTAGAGTGCTTTAATATTTTTGGCACTTTTTGTCATTTCCTAGCTTTGCTTGTGGGAAAAATTTAGACATTCCTTTAAATTGCGCACCAATTAGAGTGCCCCCAAAATGTCAAGAAGGATATCCAACAAAAATTTCCGACGCGTTTCAAGGGCAATCAAGAAACATGAACAAGTTTCAAGTAAATAAGGTACTGTTGACTGTTGTGTGCAGTGCACCATTTTGACTCTTCGGCAACCCAGCCAACCACCAAAACTAGTAAAAATACATATAGACTCATTAGGCACAATGTAACAGGTATATATGCTATGGTTTCTGGTGTAATAAGTTAAATATTTTGTATGACGAGTGAGTCATAAAAACGTAAGCGTAATGAGTAATTTTTCAAGTTATCTTTTGTCGCTATAAACTTCTGGGAGGCGGATATATCATGAACTAATTTACGCCACGATAAAAAAAATAATATTAAGTTTTTTAAAAGAATTTGCTACTGACAACTGATACATTCCACTTATTCAATTCTTATGTACGTACGTATCTCTGTAGATGGATATTTCGTTTTTAAATTCATTGCCGCATTCCTTCCTCGTTTAACTGTTGATGTTTGTTTTGTTACTTGGTTGAGTAATTTAACAAGTAGTAGTAGTGAGTTGTGTTATTATGCTAAACATACTCAAAACAAGATGTAACATGATTGAAGCGTATTTGGAGCTTCAAAACGGAAATCTTTGCAAGAAGTACATTAGGTATTTATTACAACGTTTCTTAAATAATACCTATGAAACTAATGAAAACACAGAGACGTGAGTTTTGTAAAAAAAAAATCAATTTGTTTAATGAATGAGTTGCGTCATACCAGGCATTATATTGTTAGAAGATTAGAAAATAAAATTTAAAGCTTAATGTTTCTTTTGAATTGAAGTATTAGAAACATCATTATTATCCGTACCTTTACCATTTCTATAATTTTATTGTAAGTACAAAAGAAACCATAATATAGTAATCATATCATAAATTGAATGAAATAAAATATTTAAAAACCATAAGTAATGAACAATAAAGCTATTATTGTGTTATATTTTGATGTAATGTTTTTAATTGTTCCATTATACTTATATCTATCTAAGGAATATACTATACACTTAGGCTCATGTATTCATAATATGTAGTATTTATAAGTTTATTTCTTGTTTGCAACGTGTGCAGACAGACATTGTATATGAGAAGCTTATGTAGTAAGAGCTAAAAAGAGATGTGGTCATTTCACAGCAACAACACGCAGTTATTAGTACCTACATTATAAATTGGAAAGGGGTAAAATGGGGGATTATTTGCATGAGAAACCATGAAATTATAACGATCCTTGAAGCGAGAAAAAAATGACAAAAAAACTTTACAAATCAATGTCTGCTTAAACGTACAAGGATGTTGATACGAAAACAAAAATTCTATAATGTACGTATCTGGACAAAAAAAATTACAAGATGGTGATGTTCACCCAACTTTTTTTTTAAACTATCAACATTTACTTCACTTATAGAAGACAAGACAGGATGATTTACTGGGAGTGAAACGTCTTCCATTTTTTATGATAGCATTATGACGTCTAGCTGATGATAGCTTGCGTACGGGTGGTCTTTCGAAAAACGATACACCATCAATCATGCGCATTTTTTGATGCGTCGGATGCGTAAATATCTATTTTTTGAAATGGAAAAAGTCTCAAGTGGAATACATTATGCATACGGCATTATTACTTACACGCAGTTAGAAAACGTCGATAGCTACGCTGCTGAAAATTTATTCTGCCAATACCGCTAGGTGTTAATCGCAAAACAAAGGCAGTTGAAGTTAGTTAAACACTTGATTGATTGCACATGTAAAAATAGTTGCAATATTTGTCTCCTGGGTAAACAAAACAGTTTTGCAGCTTCTCATCCAGAGAAACGTTTTGAGGGACACCCAAGAGATTGGCTTGTTGACATGCATAGTTGAAAGCATTACATCAGTTTTGATACAAAAAAATATTGTTTCGAACTAACATTAAAAAGTTGGCATGCGTGCATGGCATGGCAAGACACGTAATTACTTGCCTTAGGGGTAGGTCCGATTACTAGAAACCCAAAATGTCTTTGACATTCACATGTTGTTTAAAGTTGACGGACAGACAAACACATTTTTTTTTAAATGCATGCATTATTGCCTTTGGTCACTGAATTACACACCAACCTCGCATTTGCTGCATAACATGTTTCTAAAGTACACAAATTTGCAAACCCATTTCATGTCCTCTGAAAGTTCAACTCAATATTGCACCGAAAATTTATGAAGATAAAAAAATGCATTTAGTACTTTTAAGCACTCTCAAGCTCAAGAGTCAAAGTACTTTTCATGCTGTTATTTTATTTTTTCTTGAAACGATGAGCGATAAAAAAAGCTCAGCAGAAGTTCCCAAAGATATATTCTGTCAAAAATGTTATTGAGCGTGGGTGCTAACTTTGCACATTTATATTGAGAGTTGTCAAAAAAAAAGTAATTTTGTTTCTTTTGACGATAGTGTCCTTCATGTTACGATATTGTTATTGTACCGTATCAAACTTGCTTCTCAACTTGTTATGTTATTCGTAATTGCAATACGCGTG
Source organism: Zhuqinia jingwanae (assembly GCA_027744095.1). Taxonomy (NCBI): domain Eukaryota; kingdom Metazoa; phylum Arthropoda; class Collembola; order Entomobryomorpha; family Paronellidae; genus Zhuqinia; species Zhuqinia jingwanae. The sequence continues at coordinate 9,513 of JAHZNC010005095.1, read as the reverse complement.
ATCTTGCATAAATCACGATTTGCTCCAGGAAATGCTCTTTAAAATAACCACCTAAGTATCATTAATGAAATGAAGTTGGCGAAAGGATCCTGACTTGAATTTTTTTTGACGATGACATGCAAATGAATACTTAAGTATATTGAAAATTACTTTGTGATTTTTCTGCAGTGTTTTTTTTGCGTATTGATCGAATATATATTTTTTTAAACTATTTACATAATATATAGGTACACACTTTTACACATGTACAATGCACATATCAAAATTACGCATCATGCGTGCACGTGTTTTTATAATGGATTTCTTATTATTAATTTATTTTTCAATTCTGTTCCGTTATTAATCATGCAATCAACATCACAAGGTAATTAAGATATGTAAACAAACTATAATTGCAATAGTTAGTTGTAAATAAATTAATCATCGACTCGTGATTTTCAAGAAACATTTCTACTCATTTTCTATCAAGTTTCGCTTTTGTCGTCGTGCGTGTGTGCGTATATAAGGGTTTGCGTAAAATGCGTACGTACATTTGAGAGTTTTAATATCCTCATACATATGTATTATATCAATATGACTCATACCTATAGATAGATTATCTTGGGTAATAAACATTTTCTAAAGATGGTAATAGAAATGATTATTTGACTTTGACATTCAAAAGGAAAAGTGAAACAACACCTTTGTACTCTCTTTTTGTGATTATTTCCATCTGCTCAGATTTTTCCAGTTTGCTCATTCTCCTCGTATATTTTACTACTATACCTTGCCTGTAATCACGTTTAAAAGAATAAGAGATGAATCTTAATGACTCACTTGGTTTATTGCGCTATTGTGTTGAAAACTTGTGTTTACAAACAGACATAAAATACCTGCATATGGTATGCATGTGTGTGCATTTTTGTAAACTGTATATAGTAATTGAGTTTTTGATACTTGCATTTTTATGTAAGCATGAAATGCAATATGTACACGGCACTTTGATTTAAAAAAAATTGTTCATTGTGTTGATATTGGAAAAGCTAATCGATCCTTTTTCACAACAAGTAGGCTCGTTAAAATTCAAGAAGCAATTGAATGAAAGTGAAATGAGATGATGATGATATGATTGTACAGGATGAGTATGAGTACAGAGCAGCTCAAGTCAATCATCATGTACATACACACAACATGGTCCTGTCTGCTATTGTACATAGGTATATTCAATACAGGTATACTTTTGGATCACACCGCACCCATAATATGTATATAATCATGCAATATAATATATTATGCATGTTTTTCTTAATTGAGCCCGGCCAAAGATGATAATAGTGATCTACTAAAGTTATTATTATCATTATACCCAACGCATTATGTTTATCATAATATGAACAATTCAGGATAACAGCAGCAGCATATGCCATTCTTGAAAAGCGGTAGTTAATAAGATACAATACCAAGAATATGAATATATTACGTTGATGATGATGACGATGAAGAGGTTGATACCACAACTGTTGATTTACGAAAGGAAAAGAAAATTGAATGAAAACAAATCATAGTAATACTGATAATCATAAGTAGTACTTGGAGTGGAGATCAATGAACAAAAGTGAACAAAAGGGAAGAAAACTTTCTTCCGTGTTATCGGTTTTGAGTTTGATGTTGTGTAATAAGTTTATATGTATTATGTTTTTATGTATCATTATTCAGTTTTTTTAATGTATATTCGTCATCTCATCATAATAAAATCATTCCATCAAAATCAACTAAAAATCCGACAAGGATTCAACATGTTCAGTTATACATAGTTTAGTACAATTGAGAAAATAAACATGATGCGAAATAAGGAGCTTATTTATATATTTTTTGTATTTTACTTATTATTAATAGCATAACTTGTTAGAAGTCTATCTCTAATCTCCACTCTCTATTCTTTTGATGGATCCACCCAATGTACTATATTTGAGAAAAAGAGAGAGAGAGCAATGAATGAAAAAAGTCTATCATTGGTATGACACCTACATCATTTTATATTCTAATGAAGCGGATCATGTGCATATTAATGGAATATTATAGGTACCTATCTACAGTAACACACACGAGAAAATATAAAATACGTTTGTGGGTAATCATTCTTTTATAAGTCGTGTAAAGAACCTGACACTTTTTCATGAATCTCGTAAAAGATACGTGATTTGATGAAATGAAAAATAACGATGATGAACGTTATTTTGGATAAAAACCAATACCTGTATTTCAATAGTTCTCAAATATATATATATATCTACTTGCACATTTTAGAAAATTTGCGGAAAAAAATACGACACGTACCTATTTAGATTTTTGCCAATTTAATATACTGGTACCAGGAACAGAAATGGGCAACTTGTTAAATTTGTTTGTAAGAAACTCCACATGCTGCCTTTATATTATTATGTTAAGCATAATAAGTTATGTCAGCACTTTTATCCTCCCTGGCCCTGATAGGTATATATTTTTAAAAAGGCTAGAAAAAGAAATACCGATCACACTGCTTTTAGAGCATTGTATTATTATTTAACATTTTTTATTCTGCAAATGTCAAGACCAAAAGTAAGTATGTATGTATTAGTTTTTTGATTTTTTTTTTGTTCTTTGTGAAAGATTGCTTTTCAACATCTTGTTTATAAAATGCTTGTAGACTGCGGCATTTGTGTGTGTGTAGTGTGTACATATATCAAGATGGTTCGGTCATTTTGGACTGTTGAGTATGATGATAAACAAAACTTAATGCAATCTCTGTGATCAATTTGGCTCAACTCAAAGTTTCGAAAATATATACAACATGAGTGAGTGACCACCTCTTATTAACACATAATATGTAACATAAGCAGTCAAGTAGTAGAATAAAAGTACGAGATGATCAAGTGAAGTAAACCCTGAATGGAAAGCAATGAATGAGTATCAATGAATAATCTTACAACTGCAACTTGTAAAACTGAGAAGCAAGTAGGGTTGATGATGAAGACAGAAGCTATGATGATGATTGTATATAGTCTGATTGATGGGCACGTGAAAGGCTACCTACCAACTACTACTATACTACTATTCTTCGTATGTCCATGTGTATCTGGGTTCAAGAAAACTTTTATAAGTTGTTTAGTGACGGTACCTTGTGTGTGTGTGTGCATATATTTGTTTTGTTTGAACTGTAATTACAATTACATATCTTGACTCTTGACTAGGTTCATATCTGGTTTCAGAAGATGTGGTCACCACATTTTATGCTGCTGCCGCATGCATACATAGTATGTCTCTCTAGTTAACAGTAATTGCATTTTAGCAAAATCCTTTCTCTGGGAAAATAACAGTAATTTATAAATGTGGTAACCACATTCGTTTTGATTTCATATTTATGCTCATTAAAGTTCACTAATTTTCATACGCTTTAGCATATAAAATGACTGAATGATGAGATGATAATAATAATATATGATGAAGTTTTGTAGGTCGGACCCCTGCAAAGTGCAACCTCATAAAAAAACATGTACTTTCCTCTGCAAAACGGACGAATTAGGTTTGTGTCTGGTGAAGATTCTTTTTTAAATGCTTTTACATGTAAATGCATTTGTATCTATTTAAGTATGCATACATGCATGGGACAAAAAAATACTTGAATTCAAGGGACGGAGGGACAGAAAATGAAGAAAAAAAACGCTGCCACTAAGCTAAACTATAAAACATGCGGCGATTACCAACAGCCGGCACGTCACTTTAATCTAAAATGCTCAGAGATGTTTGAAACGTTACACTATTCGACAAGCAATTAAATATTTAAAAAAAAACTTGTAGATTCACTTGCACCTTCTTCCTAAATACAGAGATCTCTAAACACGTAGGTATATAAGTTCAGAATAAATTTTATGAGAAATCAATGGGTGAGCTAATTGAAGTGAAGCCTTTCTTACATGAACACGATCACTTTCGTCAACATTTTGAACAAAGTAGCATGTGAACATGTAAGTGCGGATTCTTGGTACTACTGGTAATTTTTTTATTTTGGGGGACCTATAATTTGTGTAAAAGAAATAAACACTCGTTTTTGTATGATGATGATTATTCAAGGTAAGCAGGGTGAGTGATAAAAATGACGTTTTAAATGCAACATGAAAATTTCATTATGTATATTTAAATTGTTGGGTTTATATTTATTGTGACGACTGATCACAATCAGAAAATGCTTAAGAAAGGATATAATCAAGTGTGTCTAGTCAAACGTCTGCTGCATCTTTCTCCGCGGTCATTGCCGATAAATACGTGATTTCTCTTGTGATTTCAGTCGCATTAAAGGGAAATGAACTGTCCAAAAAGGACAGAATAATAAATAGGTATATTGTGTAGATAATTATAATTACTACTACTGGTCATGTTTTTTATGTTTACCATGTAATTTTGGACTTTTCAATTTTCATACATTTTTTCAAAAAAAAAAAAGCTCAACATTTTAATAAAAGAATAAAATTAAATACTTACGATTTTTATGTAAATATACAGAGTAACATCAAGCATGTAGTTTTTTTTTGCAATGGTTATCCGTGATGATTATTTTTTTTTAAATGGCCATTGAAAGTGATATCACTTCATATTTATTGTCCGATCCAATCACTTTGTCACTTTTTTGGGGGGCTTTCTTTCAAGTAATCACAATGGTTTCAATTCAAATGACTTTGGCACAGAATGCCACCAAGTAAATCCACTCTTTCATACAAACAATTTCATTTGGCTATTTAAAGAGATTATCTTCAAAATAAGATGTCACACCGTTGGAGTCCTTTTTGTGTTGCAATAATAATTGTATAATTGCCCACGATTGTACAACAATTTTTTTAAACATTCCTTTACACGATGCGCACGACTAACACAATGGTTGTTGTGGTGGTGGAATCAACAATTGTAAATTTTGGTGATTATCATACCTGCATGCAGTGTGATACCATTTTTACATAATATATGGTGACAAACGAATTATATTATTATTATGGGATATGGCGAATCAAAAATAAAAGTTTTTCACACAAAAATTTGTATTAAATGCTGTTGCATGGATGAAAAAGGCACCAGGACAAAAGTGTTAGGATTTCACAATTTTTCTGTATTTCTGCTTTCTGTGTATCTGAGAGCAGCACTGAAATCAAAGAGAGAAAAACACCTATAATCCATATAGTATCCCGTTTACCATGTTTTTCTATCTCAAAAGGATGCAACACTGTTGCTCCTGAAGGCACTCATCTCTCACAACAAAAACACAACCTCAACAACAAGACGGCTAAATAAGGGCATTATGCACGCATGCAGCAGGAAACTTTACAGTGCAATTTACCTTTTTCGAAGAAGAAAAAAACCAAAAAGAAAACTTGTCTTCTGAAAAGGATTCACATGCATGCTATAATAATAATAACAATAATATAATATTACGCCTCACTAGTACTGAAACTGCAGTAATAAACAAGGGATGTCCAACCATGCCGGTTAACCAAGCTAACAACTAACAGCTTCATCATTGTTATTATTATTGCAAGGCTGCAATAATGGTTGAAAAACTACATTATTATAGAAAGGGTAATATAGCACAAGGCACAACACAGTTCTTCTTTCAGTGACTTTCTGAAACAGACTGATGTGATGATCATTTCTAACAAAAATCTCAAACAAAGCCGAGGGAGCATTTTCACGCGAGTTGTGTGTGTATCGCACTTTGCTGCTGCCGCTTGCATTCACGGCACCATCATCATCATCATCATCGCAAAGTAAATAGGCGTACATAGTGGATACCTATAAAAAAGTTTACTTGCTCACAACAACATTACTAATAATGATAACTATAACGCTCACTGTTACTGTTGCTGCTGCTTAACAATCCACTAGTCGCTCGTCGTCGTACCTATCTAAAAACTTTGCCGTGTTTACTTTTATGTACAATTGAGCATGCCTTACGGTACAGAGTAACGTGTGAAGTGACGTCGCAGTGAGCTAACTAGTAAAAACCAAAGTAAAATTGCTTAAAAAGACAAGTGTGGGTGCATTTGCACTACTATTATCTGTATATAAGATTCTTCTGCGCTCTGTTGCTGCTGCTGTACTGCCACCACCGCCGCTGTACATTATTGCGTGATCAACTAAGGCAGCAACAGAGAGAAGTACGTTGTTTGTGGTTGTTGTTGTTGTTGGGTGTGCAAATGACATTAATTTGTTACCAACCATTACTGAATGTAACACAACATAATATCGTTAGCATGTCTGACAATTTTAAAACATTTGATATTATTTGAAACAGTAGTAGCAGCAGCAGCAGCAGCAACAATAATACCCTTTTTTCAGTGTAAAGTCCCTTTAACACACACACATATATCGGTAAACATTTTTTATGGTTTTGTGTGCAGTTTTGATTTGGACTCGTTTGCAATAATTTGCATAATAAATTATCGAATATGAATTTATTTAAATGTTGTTGTGAATCTGCACAAATGATCACCTTTCCTAAAAATAAATATTGTGGAGGGCGTAGGTATTTAAAAAGAACAGGTAGAGATGCGTGTGTAACTTTATGTTATTTTGTAATGTACAAAGAAATAAAATACAAATAAAAGTTTGTATATATTTTCTAGAATAATTGTTGGCTATGAGTTTATTCTTGAGAAATTCATAAAAAATTTTAGCACTGTAACATTTATATAGCTACCATAATAATACCTGTGCATAATATATTAATATCAAATAATATCATGAATTATGTATGACACAAGTGTGACAAAACGTAAAATGATAGCAGCAGATGTATAAAAATGAGATTAACTGTAACGACCAAAGATGTCCTCATCTTCTCTTATGTTTTGTTGGTGAATGTTGAGAGAGCTGAGCAGTTCATTCTCATTTTCATTGAGAGGAAGGGTATCCCAGAAATTCATTCGGGACAAGAATGGTTCATCTATGAAACCGCATGTTTCATTAAGGCTATAGTACATTAGTGCCTCATCTCCTTTCACCTGAGCTGGGCTAACTCTTTTCCATTCCTCATTTCCCCAAACTGCAGTCGGCTTTCTGCAAGGTTAAATAAATAAAAAGTACCGTTTTCAACCACATTGAAATTGAGATATGTATAGATCGATAAGGACTCAGTATAAGAAATGCATATACACACATATTAACATGTAGTCGACTCATTTTACAAGGTGTTTTATATGAAAAACCGTTTCTCTCTACTTACCCTTCTTTTGCAAATGAGACCCAGAGCTTAACAAATTTTTGAGATATATCTCCATCTTTACTGTTTGGTGGAATGTCATCAAAGCGGTTGGTATTGAATAAAAAGCGGAGCTCATCGCCTTCACTCACACCTTAAAATTGAATAAAAATCAAGAGTATGATGTATTTATGTACTTTTTCCTTTCAACTTCTGCTTCAAGTATCACACCGTTAATCATCACTCCATATTTGGAAAAACTTATTTTTCGAGGAAAATTTTTTTTAGAATGATTCACTTCAACCAATAATCATATGGGATAAAATGCGTTATAAGGTTTAGAGATCAGGTTTGATTCGTCCATCATATGGTAAAGTAAAAATAAGAACGTTGTTGTGCATAATAATAGTACTAACTGCACAAATATATAGGCAAAACTTGTACTATTTAGTAGAAATGAACCATAAACAACTTGTGCATACAATAATAAGAAGAAAAAAGTTTGACCAAACAAAAAACTTACCGATAACGTCTGTAATCCCAGCAAACTGTGTGTGGGATTGAGCACCTTTGTAACTGAAAAGGTACATATACACAGGAATCGCCTCGTTTGTACGAACATGCATTAACGCTGACGTACGGATACCCCAGTTGAAATATCGATCAGAATAGACTTGTTCCAACTGCTGAGATGTGTCATTCCCAATATCTTTCGTTCCGAAATAGTAGGCCCTAATTTGATTTGAAACTGCATCAGGTTCTAGGGCTGTCTCTTTAAACATGAATGTAGCTGGGGCTATGCGATGCCAATCTACGTTCATGTCATCTGTCAACTGCTTGTTTGCCAGGACACCTGAAAGGAGAAAAAAAAGGATGTACCCCCCGTTTTTTATGATTTCAAGACATTTTCTACCTATATATTTCTATGTGTGAGATCATGGCGCACCATAATATTACACACTTACATAACGTATATATAGGATAGTATTATTATTAGTATTCATCGTTAGTGAGCCCGTTCATTGTCTCAGAGCACCCATAAATTTTCTCAATATTACTCCAAATATGGTGTGAATCTCTTTACTTACTCCAAGCGTCTAATAAACAAACATTTTCGACAACACCAAGCATCCATGGTGTGGCATCGTTGATGCGACCAGATTTCATTAAATTGTACGGGGAGTCCGTGATAAACGAGGTTTGGCTCTCTTCCACTTCAATTGAGGGCGCAAATGGTGTGATGGGATCGGTGTTCCATTCCTTTTTAAATTAAAAAAAAACAAAGAAACTTGAAATTGTACGAGTGGCCATAATAATATTCTGCGGATTATATTCTCCCTCTAGGTAGCAGTTTGCTGACGATTTAACTTGATTATATGGGATGGTAATGATGATGGTTATTGCGTAGCTGTGCGTGTAACAACTATAGTATTGATTTTGGTAAGATTGACCGTCTGTCTGGGAGCACGATATCTTCACATGGTGCATTGAAATGTTTTCAAATTTGGCACACAGATACCTTATTATTATGTCATAACTCATAACTCAGAACCCTATTCATTTTCAGCCCCCAGAATACTTATCAACAAAACTTGAACGATTTTTTTAAAACTTTTAACCTATACCAAGCTACGTATTTACAGGTCTTACAGCTTTACTTTTATGGGGTGAAAGGTGTCTTACGTATAAGTCCTTTGTTTTATCAGCAATAATACGGGCATCATGGCCTTGGAGGCAGCTAAACAGTTCGTTCATGTCGCTTGTTGGACAGTTGAGGAAGGTGCCCAATTTCTTTGCCATTTTTCTTGGTGAGCGAGTGAAAGCCCATGGACTTAATGCGGTACCTGACATACTAATAGCGCGATTAAATAGTCCTGAAATCATTAAAATTGATAGTTTGAGCTTTCCTGGGTCGATTTATCATAATTAAATTATTTGCAATAAACACACCTCGACTTCTCTCCGAAAGAAGATGGTAATGGACACTAGATCCCCCAGCCGATTCTCCGAAAATGGTTACCTAAGTGTTGTTACCAAATTAGGTTCCCCATTGAATTTGTGAATGTTGTCACGCACAAACTTTAATGCTAGCACTTGATCCTTCAGACCTTCAAGCCAAATGAAAATATGTATGTATAAATACCATAATTATGAAACTCCAGATCAAAACATTGTTTTCAAACCTTGATTTCCCCTAGCGTCAGAGTCTCCTTGAGTATTTAAAAACCCTGAAAAACCAGTATGAAGAACCCTAATGATATCTAATTCTTATGGTGAACTTGCATACATTCATTAAAAGTTATACATTT
>JAHZNC010005094.1:0-11972 GCA_027744095.1 Zhuqinia jingwanae | reverse complement strand
TGAGCTCATCTTTAAATTTAAAAGCTGTCGTAGTAAACACTTTTTTCACATTTTTTTATTATCACGGTATCAATGAACGGTGGTGAATGGTGATGGTGGTCATCTACTTTATAGATTAAGGTTGGTGTAACACACACACACACATGTTCACAAGCAGTAAGAATACAGCGTCGTGTGGGGGTACCTTTCTGAAAAAAAAGCATAATCATTATGATTAATTCATAGAATCGTACTCATAACGCTTAAAAATAATTACTACGACTTCTTGGAATCAGTTTACAATGTAAATTTTACATACTTGTGATCTGACAGTCACATGGTTTGTTTTTGTATGTCTGCTGGTCTGGTTAACCCAACCAAATGAACGTTTGTATGTACTTACTTATCGCATCAACATGCTATGAATTCTTGGTTTATTGACGCTTGTTGACGATATTGTCGGTTATTATGAGACTTGCTACACCACATTTCACTATATACCTACCAAAGTCCGGTCGTTAATTCCAAGAAAAATTTAAACAAAATAATCTCAAGTGACATCATATGTCATCTTCATTCAAATTAATTATTATCTTTTTTTTACGATTCAGTTTATGCGTAGTGGTAGAAATTGTTATATAGGCTTGGCACGGATATGATTGTGGATAGAAAAAAACTTTGTTATTGAATGTATGCAGCTCTTGACATATACTGGGAATTTCGCGTATATTCTCATCCGTCATATATTCGTACAAGTTGTCAATCATTTATCACCTCAGTTCTGATTTCTCATCTTCATCATGTTGATTTCTTGTTAAGGGGGTAAGAGGAGACAGGACAAAAAAAACAACACACACGTTGACACAAAACATCAATAGCAAAACAACAGCATGCCACCCAGTTAACTCAATTCAATTGTATGACAATTTTTTATAAAAAACACAAATAAATATGTTTTTCATACGACGAATGACGCATACAGAGCAAAAAAAAATGTAAAAGCTCATTGATCATCAGTTCATTATTTTTTAAAGTAAAAGTACCATATACAAATGTATATGAACCGACACATCATCACACCACAAACAGATTAGATAACAACAACAAAAAAACTACAAAAAATTATTATTCCGCTGTGGTGTGCCTTCTTTGACTTCATTGAGAAGTTTACGAGAATTGATGAATTTTGTTAATGAAAGCTTTAGACAAATAAGAGATGACGAAGGAAATTGCGCAAACGGCAGTGGAATTTTAAGTGCTATGAACTTTAATTGGGTCGGGTTTCGGTACTATTCCCCCATGTAAACTGTTGACTGCCTATATGATGAAGTATTGTTTTTGGTGGTGGTGGTGGTGGTGGAGGGCAGAGTGAATCTCCAGAATCCAGATCAGATGAGAAAGGTATACATACATACATAATGGGAAAAGGCTGAATAGGTATACAAAATATAGCTGCAAAGTTATATACATAGGTAGGTAATACAAGAAGATGCATTTCAACTCAAATACTCTCTCATTTTACACTGATGATGGTTCCTATCCTAGAGGGTGAAAAGGAGACGAGACACATTAGGAGTCATTCAGTTACCGGCATCCGGCACGGCATTGTTCTAAAAGCACACTAATTTGTTTCCAGAAATGGTTTACGTTGGATACTCATAAATGGGGTTATGTATTATGTAATACATATTCATAGGAGGGCAGACGCATTCATATATAATATGTACATATATATAATATCCAGTGATGGTCATCTCATCCTCACCACAGGCACTCACACTAGACTCCCAGCCAGTTCATCGTCTTCTTCTTGTTTCCCATTTACAAATTCTCTCACAATTCTCTTCGGTTTTTTTGTAAGAGAATCCTCCTGGATAAAAATAAGTAATGTAGTTCTGTAAAGACAAGTTGGGAATGATTAATGATTAAATAACCGAGCAATGGCACATTTTCTATATAACAACCTTTTCCATGCACATACATATATAAATTGATCTCAACAACACCGACAAACATTACTTGAATTTTCAAGAGAAAATAGAATAAAGAATGGACGAATGGTATGGCGTGACGAGACAAATGAGAAAATGAAAAAAGGGTCTTCCGTTTTTCCTAATAAATCTCTTTACATGTTTTTGTTTGCTGCTTTGCTCATCTCATCCTAAATGGATTAGAGCAAACAAATAATACACAAGACAATCAGAAAATAAATTCCAGACGGTCAACAAATGTTTACGTACGCGTCTACACACAGAAATAATACGTATCCGGATGAAATTAGGCGGTGATGGTGGTAAGAAGATGATGTTTTGTTGATGCATGCATTCACTCTTCATCCATTTATTTTTTAGTAAAAAAAAGTGTGTGTGCGTCTACGTATGATCGTAAGTGGTTTTCAAACAGGATTAGTAGAATTCATTCTCACTCCCACTACTACACACACACACACAGTCAGTCAGTCAGTGCATAGAAGATTTTACTACACACACACACACACACATCACATTCATGAATTTTTTCTCTCTAATAGTAAGAGGATGAATGCGAGTACGTTCACAAATTCTAGACAACAAGCCTGACCGGCTCAGAGATTAGAATGCCGCTCATTCTTGCACACCAGCCAACCATTACAAAAACCAACTCTACTACTCATCTCATTGATGATGTGATGTTGTTATGTGATGATCATTGTACATTCACAACGCAAACTCTCCCTATCTCAGACATCTTTACATACATACAATGCACTATATAGTGTATCATTAAGATATTTGTTTCATTGTCAGTTCCTCTTGAGGTATACTATATAATATAAGTTTGTTGCATAATACTTGAAATTGGATTACACAGACGTATTTAATAGTAAAAACTAATTTTTTATTATTATAATAGCATTATCATCAACATAAGAAAAAGTCTGGTTGAAAGTTGAGTAGAAGAAGGGGAAAATACGTACATACATATATATACCTACTTGTGAATGATTCAATTCCCAGCCCATTCTCCGTAAACGTTACGTTGTTTTATTTTCTTTATCTTCTTCTTATATAAAAAAAAGCTCGTCAGGTCTTATAATCCATGTCATGCCACATGCGCGACTATTTCACTTTACGCACTCCTTTCTTACGCGTTCTTCGTCGTCGCGTAATACCTAACAAGTGAGAGAAAAGTTGTATGGATGAATGTACATTCTTATTTTTTTGGTTGCTCATTAATATATTATGCACTACATTGCATATATGGTTGTTGTTGTTGTAACTATATAATACATTAGCCATAAATGGGAGATTACGATTACAGATTAACTGAAAACGAGACATAGTTTAGTGTAAACAACCAATAATATAGTATGTCTGTCTGGCTGGTTTGCATGATTTTTTTTAAAAAGGGGGTAATGACAAAGACAAATAATGTGTGGCATTACCTAGCAAGCAAGTTAGTGATGCTGGTTTGCATGATTTTTTTAAAAGGGGGTAATGACAAAGACAAATAATGTGTGGCATTACCTAGCAAGCAAGTTAGTGACTTTTTGAGATCGTTGAGCCATGGGGGACTTGAGGATGATCATGATGCTAATGTGATCTGATGTGGCGGAGTTGAGTAAAAATATTGGAAAATTTGTTTGATGTGGTAATAGAAATCCAATAGGTACTTTATATAATATAAAATATGTAGACTAGCTATTTAGATTTCACAGACGTTTGGGGCAGGCTATACAGGAACATCAGAAGAACAGATTATAGGTATATGTAGGTATATATGTATGTACTTGTACACATGTTCGGATTCAGATTCAGCAGTCAAGTACCATTTACAAACCATAATTATTATTATGATACTTTTACACATTGAGACAATAGAGGTGACTGGAAAAGGGCAATTGTATATAAGATACGCAATATACGTATTTTTTTAATATCTGCGTCAATGAATCCAATGAATGGTATTATAGTTTTAGCTTGTCAATTGCCATCATCATCATCTTATATACTCGTTCTTCTAGACAAAGTCAAAAGTATATATTTGATGGGAATAATAACAAGTGTGTGATGAAAACCAAGCCCAGTAAGCTTGAACTGGAGCATGTGTACAGTGCTATCGACGAAATTTCAAGAATGAGTATTACAAGTATACCAGAGCTTTATATATAATGTGTATAGGTATATATGTTTTAGGTACATATAATAAAGCATATTAATTTCATTCATGATCATTGATCATGATGACGATGATTTCTCTTCTAAGAAGAATTGTCTGGTATTTTCACTTTTTTTAGCACATAAACAGCAAGAGAAGCCAACAAGCCAAGCCTATGTGTCTCTTTTCCCTTTCTACTATTTTAATGTATGGCAATGGTTATTAAGTTATTATGGTTACATATAGGCAGTCTGAAAAAAATGGATCACGTTTGTTGTTGATTATTTCGATACATCTGGAAAACTTGTCAACATCTTTGAGATTGCCAGTATTACCACCACTATACATAATAAACCAAGACAAGAAGACATACTACAGACTATTTGCTATTGATACATACATTGTTGTGTCTGGTGGTGTGATGGTCTTGTCTTGCCCACTACACATAATATATAACAGCACATGATATTTCAAATGACATCAGAGTTTATTACACTAATCAATTTTTTATTGATAAAAAATGAAAAAAATACAGATTCGTTTTCATACCGAGTTTCAATAATAATTATTATCTTTCCCCGTGTATTTACATATAAGTATGTAGGTATGTATATTCTTTCAAATCCATTATCTATCATCATATACTTAACTTAGCTACGTATTATGCATGTACAATTACATGTACCTATGTGTTATGTAACATATTTTTTTATATAACCCAACAGACCAAAAGAAAAAAATATATATTAGGTATACACAATTATTATATAGGTATAATGAAGGCTATAACTTGGTATGTATGTACATAAAGTGTTGAATGGAAGAAAGGGTTACTCACATTTCACATTATTATTATAGTTCATTCGACCAAGTTCAAGTTCACTGTATTTTTTTTAATATTCTGACCAACCCATTCTCCTCTATAGTGGAGTAAATGTCATAAAGATTGTGTCTGCTCCCCACTCTCTACGCATTTGAGAGAAAAATATATACCTAGAAGAAATGCACACCAAAACAGGGAGCCTCCACTGGTGCGATAGACAACATTTTTTATGAGAAAATGACGACGTACTTTGCATCATCTCCGCATCATCCTCGTCACAACATACTTTATTCACACTATCACAATTCGAGATCATGATTGTAAAAAAAAGTACCTCGGATGGATGGAAAGGTTTTTTCTTATAATAGTTTTATTTATATCATATTCTTTATTTTGTCGCTTTTTTTCTTGTAAAAAAATATCTTAAAAAGATGCCTGACAGGTACACATATGCATAGGTACGCACACTCTTTTACAAGACAAGCATCTCGTCAACAAAAACAACACTCCCATTTCCCATATATTTAATATATAAAGCACACACTTCTTAAAAACTGGTGTGTGGTTTTCTACAGTTTATCAAATATAAAATATTAGTACACTTTTATGATGATGATGACGACGACGCTTCATCTCACAACTCCTCCTGTGGTTTTTTCTTAGAATAAATACGTTTTTGTCGTACATAATCATTCTTATGTTTTTTTGGTGCATAATATGTACCTATGAATGCATGCATGAGAATGTCATGCCGGTTTTTATCAATAAGTAATGTAAGTATGTAATAGGAGGACGAGACAGGGACGGGTTCCAAAAAATACAACAAATGCCTTTTTGTTTGCAAATGTATTCCTTCTTTTTTCAAGGGAAAATATATTTCTCGAACTTATTTATATTGTTAATGTATAATAATATTTGCATATTTAAAAAAAAATGTATGAACTTTTTCCAAGAATAGTGACAAAAAATGTTTTTGAAAAAAGGAGCAAGTTAATAACGAAACTTATGGTCATGCCTAACCCACATTTGGTCGGGTTTCAAGTTCAAGCAGAACATTTTTGAGACATTTTAATTTTAGAAAGAAAAAAAATCAAAGACGCTCTTTTGCTCAAAGTGTCAGACTGATAGTAAGTTTCGGGTGAAAGTCTTAAGCTCGTTCCGAGAAATGTCTGCCAATCATCATACTGCATTTACCTGCAAAGTTGCCTTTAAAAATGTATGGCATATGACTTTGTAATCCTGAGAATTTTAAAAGAAAAAATATACAGATTGATTTTTTGGCATAAGATTTTTCAGTATAAAAATGATTAGAATGCAAATTAAATTGAGTGGTTTGATTAGTATGCTGCTTGTAGCCACTTCATCAGAATTTATGTGTCGGCTTGTGTGAAAAACAAAGTCTCTGCAGTAAACACATACAAAAAAACATGGTGGATTGTTGGGGCGCATTGTTGTTGGTGGTGGTGGTGCTAGCAAAGCAAAGTACAAAATATTTATCGCTTTTTTAGGAAGACACCTACAAACATACTCAATAGTAATATAATCAAAAAAAGCAGGCATACTCGGAAAAAAATATGTACCTATATGATGTATGTTGTATGTATGATGATATGATGAAATGTTGAATGCGTATACAATGAATCAATGTATTCTTTTTTTATAAATTACAGGGATAAACAACGACGAATTGCTCACATCGTAAATTACTTGTGGACTAACGTCTTTGGGAATCGAACTAGTCCGGTGAGTAAATCAACTCAAAGTACACAGTCAACTAATAATTATATTACCTATATTGGTTTACATCCCACTTTTTTATATTTATAAACTACCCAAATAATATTCAAAAGCATTTTTCTCTTCATTATAATAATAACTTCATCTACACTCGCAGTATCCTCAATTACTTATTAAATATATGTACATCGTTTTGTATGGAACGTGTTTATTATGTTTAAATTTTTTATGATTTTTTTTTTGGATACGTATGTGTACATATGTTTTTAACGTTCTGACTTACTGAATGACTGCATTATTCATGTCAGTAGTAATGTTTTAGTACAATTAAATTATTGATTTGAATGAAAGCACTCATTCATTTCCATATATGAACGTAATATTTATACTCAGAAAAGGAGCAATCTTTTTTTGCCAATTAAGTCATTAAATAATGCGTGTTTATTTTTCACGTAATTTAATTTTTATGTCCTGTTAATTATCCATAACCTTCATCACAACATAATTATAATAATAAACAGTGTCAGAGTTGAAGGAAAGCGATGAATAGGCGATTTATAATAATTATTTTTATTGTATTTTTTACAGGTCAACAAAGATTCCATGCGTGAACGGTTCAATCCGGTGAATCCAAGCAGTAGCTCTTTTTCTGGAGGACTTGACTCAATTGCTGCCTCTTGTAAGTGCTTTGCCATGCATAATTTTTTTTTTGAATGTATGAATATTTTTCTGTATTATTCCATTTAATTAAAATGATTTTACCTAATTAGATGAGGTAAAAGCCTTGAGGCATCTGCGTAATAATGCGGCATTGACTTAGGTATACAATAAAATATTGTACTACATGCATACATGCATATTGACAAGCTTTTCCCCGTTTTACAAAATCTCTCTTCCTCAAAAAACCATGTCCATATAGCATACACACCAATTACAAATAGACATGAAAAAAATGTTAATCACCGAAAATGTTAATAGGTAATCAATCATACTACTATAGCAAAGCACAAAATGTAAAAAAAAATTGTTAAATACATTTAAAACGATTAAAAAGCTATTCAACTTGAGAGAGAGAGATGAGTTAAAGTCGGTGGATTTTTAGATTGAAGGATGAAGCGGTTGAGTAGAGAGAGGAGAGGCTGATGTGATGATAAGAATAAAATTCATCTTAAAGGCTCGCCACTAAAATAATTATATGTTTTGTGTATGAAATAACCATCATCTCAGCAGGTTTTATCTGTATCATCTCGTTGAAATGAGGTGATTTGTATTTAAGATATTTTCTCCTGCTCTTCTCAATGTTGTCCCTGTTCAATTGACTGTCTGTCTTGTACCTCATTTATTTCCCTGGCTCTCTCCCTCTAAACAAGTAACAGCGATTGACCAACACACACACTATTAATTAATTCAAAATCTTCAGTCCCTAAACAATGTTTACTATGAAAAAAAAGATTACGCGTGTACGATGTACTAGTAAACTATTATTGTTACAAAATTATGTTACTACTACAAAGCCCTCATGCCGTAACATCAATTTTTAATAAAATGACAAAGCAATTCTAAAGCAATTATTCATGATTCTTGACTATGATAATCATTTGCTGGTAATAATTAAATAAACAGATAAACTGTTATTGGCATTTATTGGTAAACATTTGATGTAATGGCGTAAATGTTTGTAAATAGCAATGGTCATTATGGTCATTGCCGATTTGACCCTATTAACATTTTTAGGTATCACATGACGAATTGATGAGCATGCGTAAACTTTAATGTAGAGAAAGTTGGCAGTATGGTCTGGCTGGATTGTATTCTTGTGTGATCTTACAAGAATTAGGAATTTTTTAATATAGTAAAATGACATAATATAGTATGCAAACAATTATTGGGTATTTATACTTAGTAAAAAGATTCATATTGGAACACGTTGATTTGCGACTTTTCGAGATTAAATTTGCATTCCAAAACCACAAACACAACGATTAGTGACTGATGGGATGGAGATCAAGTGCCTACATCCTGACATTTGGCCCCAATAATTATTAATACTATATTTTAACCAAATATGTGTATATATGTGTATTGATTTACAATAAAAATTACCATTTTTAAACTGAAAATATAAATAGTGTCTGTTTATTTGTTCTGAACTATATAGGTGACCTTCCATCGGATGTCGAAAGTGAAGCGTGGTCTTCCGAAAGATATTTCAGCATGTTCTTTAACCTCACATCTAAATATCCCGACATCTTAGGCTCTCTCCAAAACTCTGCAGAAAACTCATCAAGTGAAGCACAACAACAGCAACAACAATTACGAGATGGAGAATCTGTTGAATCAGGTCACTCACAAGAATATCTGCCAGTGAGCGAGTCTCGTTCTTTTCTGACTACACTAACCGTAACACCAGTTAAGTCTGTCAACGTCATTTCGGCCAAATTGCGACTTTATAAAATTGGAACTTCTGAAAACTCGAATAACGTAAGTTCTAAGTGTTAACAACCACTAACCACAATGCATTTAGTTGCAAAAAAATGTAGAATACTTAAAGCTTTTTTTTTCTTTCTGAAAGAAGAAAAGATGACATTTTGCAAATTCATAAGATGACATGTTATCTCATCATCGTCATCATTGTCCCGACAGAGGAAGATGTTTATGGTTTTTTTATTCTGTATTGCAGATCCCACCAATCGCAGATATTATTGAGAGAGTGTCTGAGCCGTGCAATGACACTGATGTAACGTCATATGAAGAAGTGGTGCCAAGTGTGCTTCCCATCACTACAAGAGTGACATTTCCAGAGTTCTCGCCAAGTGCAGATGAAAAAATTCGCGTGTCAGTCTTTTGGTATACTCAACCTGCTACCAAAAATCATTGTAAGTGAAAGAATACATTTTAAATTCTTGACTATTTGTTCAAATCATTGCTATTATTATTTGCGATATTTTTTTGGCGGCAGACAGAGGTACATGGCACACTGTACCTATTTCATAGTATGAATAAAATTTAGTAATGCAGTGAGGATTCAGACGTAGATTAATGGCAGTTGAACAGTCGTGTCATTGAAGTTGGAATGTTGTTGTGCATACAAATCTTTGCAATGATTAAAAAAATTAACTACATTTATTTCTTTTACTTTTACAGACAAAAAGAAACTTGTAGACGCCAAAATGTTCTCGATGAAAGAAAATGGCTGGGTTGAATTTGACATAAAAAATGCAGTTAAAGCTTGGTTGAATGAACGCAAGCCAAATTACGGTTTGGTTATTGAGGTGGAAAATGAGAACCAGGACGTTTTGGATCCCCGAAACTATTTCCGCAGTACTCCTTGTTTCAAGTCATCTTCATCGTCAGGTTGGTGCACCATGATGAAATATATGTATGCTACATACAAACATATCTATATGGATATGTACCACACATATTTGAATTTACTTGTCTGACCGAGGAAAAGATGTGTATGTTGCACATTTTTCCTCGTGCCTCTCCTTCTTCTTATTTATGAAAGCTCCAAAATACAAGGGGAACTAAATAAACTATTTTCTGTTCGTAGATGGAGCAAGAGACAACGATGACACACAGGGAGGAACTGGAAAAGATGACAATGGCATGTCACCAATGATTGAGATTTGTACTTTGAACGTCCCAGAAACAACGACAAGCTACGAGCACACAAAATTCTTTCCCTTTCCAATGAACACCAACTCGCTCAATCACTTGCAACGTGTTGCTGAAAGCCATGCCAAGCCCAGCAATGCTAATGGTACATCCTCACCCCAACCTAGATTTCCGTGGTCACATAATAACATTAACTTGCGCCCGGAAGATTTTGGTATTGTTGATCCAAATGCTAATAGAAATAGTAATAACAACAATAATGACCGAAGTGATCTTCCAAGACATACTATTGTGGTACCCAACCACCGTCATAGACATCATCATCATGTGGTACCCCAAAATGATAGCAACAACGACAACATTCAAAGATCAGAACAGACAGGTGAAAACAGACGTCATCAAAGGAACAGGGCGAGGTCAAATGGTAACAATGCCCAACATTTTACACTTGATGAGGACCACCCATTGAGACATATTTTGGCTAGTGTTAATGCAAATTCTAAGGAATCCACTAAACGAGCCCAGTCCGAATCAAATGACAATAAGGGGTTTCCCAGCCACCTCGTTCATGAAATGCCTGCTGACGAAGGTAGAGTGGAAGCAGATTATTCAGATTCCACGGAGCATGACAGGGACGTCTTTATCACCAAAATAATAATCTCTCCTGCTCAGCTCAAGCAAGGTGCTTTGAATGGACTTGCCAACAGAAGGGGATACGTACCTTTTGCCAGTTCAATGGCAACATCTTCATCAGTTGTTCCTCCGACGGTATCGACGGTTGACTCATCAGAAAGATAGAACAAATTCAACACGCACAAAAATACTGGATAAGCAGTTTATTTACGTAGCTATAGCTATTTGAATATTTGCCAACTCATTAAATCCCACCACATGTTACATAATTGTATAACCTATTAGTACTTACATTTATTGTAATTTGACATGTATAGATATATGTTGTATACACATGTAGCTTGATGTAATGCAGTTAGATGATCAGGGAGGAAATGTTGTACCATGAATAATTGTACATTTTATTTCAGCGGTATTATTTTATGAATCGTAATTATTATTAATTAATTACTATTATCTTTCTATATGTATATTTTGTATCTCTATCCCTCTACCCAATCCCCAGAAAAAATTACAAATGCCATTATGCATATAATAATACCAAAAATTTGCAGCTTCCGTTTTGCTAGTAAAGCGGGATTTGTTTAGGAACACAAAAACAATCCCAACGTCGATAATGCCCCACCCCCACCCCATCATGGTATATTTTAGAATAAAATTAATAATTGTAGTTAGCAGCATTAGGGTATTAGCTTGAAAATGACAACTTATAGTTACCGATTTGCCACAAGACGTCACCTTTTTGCACTGGGATGCTAAAAACGAGAGCAATTTAAACATAGTATACATACACCTATAAGTCTAAACCTGAGATAGCGGCGTATGTTTACATATTGTGTATTGTATACTATATATTTCAAGAGTTAAGAGGACACATTTTTGGGTTTATTCTTTGCAAATGATCATATTATGAAAATGATTGATAGTATTGTTTTAAAGTAACAATGTATAATCTACCTCACTAACAAAACCTGAACTCATGTTGGTTAGCCCTTCTAACAGTTATGTTTAACCAAAAATAGCTACTTCAACTGAGAATTTTTTT
>JAHZNC010005093.1:0-19029 GCA_027744095.1 Zhuqinia jingwanae | reverse complement strand
ATGGGGTCATCCCCCGGGGGTATGGGGGACAGATAAGCAAAGGGCCGACCATATACACGATATCTCGGAAACTATAAGGAATTTTGAAATTCTGTTTTCGGTAATTGATATCTAAGGACAGTAGCTATTATGTGTTCTAAGATGGGGTCATCCCCCGGGGGTATGGGGGACAGATAAGCAAAGGGCCGACCATATACACGATATCTCGGAAACTATAAGGAATTTTGAAATTCTGTTTTCGGTAATATGACATCTATATCATCGTTTAATCGGGTTTATTTTATATTCAGATACTACACGCCCTCAACAGGTCATATCACCCAGGCTGTTTCGTCTGTTTTGTATGCGGGACCGTGCTAGATGGAGTTCCATTTACCGTTGATATGGATAACAAGATATATTGTGTTAGCGATTATCATTCGCTTTTTGCTCCCATTTGCGCTGCTTGCAGGAAACCTATCACGCCGATTGAGGGTGAGTTTGTCTTGTTGTCTTGGGGATTGTGTGACTAGTTTGTTGATTGGTTTTCGTTTAACCGTTTATAATAGGGACGGAGGAGACTGTGCGCGTTGTGAGTATGGATAGGGACTTTCATGTTGATTGCTACTGTTGCGAGGTGAGTTTTGGGGTTGTTGTTCATGTTTGTTGGGGTTTTGTGAAAAAATGGGTGCGTTGATAACGTTTGTGTGACAAAATGGTTGTGTTCAGGACTGTGGGATGCAGCTAACAGACGAGCAGGACAAGCGATGCTACCCGCTGGAGACGCACTTGCTCTGCCGCGCCTGCCACGTGAACCGACTCCGTGTCATGTCGATGACAAGCTTGAGTTCCAGTAGCAGTTTAAACGCTCGTGGGAACGTACTCATGAGCTCCCCCGTACCCATCCAGGCTAACGTACTAACTAGTGTTAATGATATTTACTATAGTTCAAACACAAACAACTGAGATTTTTTAAGGATAAATCATCGTGGCATCTTTTTTTATTTTGAACATAACAATAAAGAAATTATTTGTAATAAAAAGTGAAACTTATTTGCTATCTAGTTTTGATCTCTTCTTTGCGATCGCTTCTTCAACGGCTTTTAGCTGCTTCAGCAGCTCTTCTCGGCGGGAGGTTGACGACGGGGGAGAGTCTGGGGTTGACGGGTTGGTTGGCGACTGGGGAGTTGATGCTGTCGTTGGATTTATAATATATAGTTAAAGTTTTTTTTTTTAAATTATTTGGGGTATGATTTTTGGGGTTGTACCCACCAATTTTTTTTTGTACTCACCAATCATGTCGTTAGAATTCTCGTCGATTGGGATGGGTGTCCTGTTCTCATCCTCTTCATCTTGGAGTCCTCCCAGTCGTTGTATTACGTGCTTGTTAGCTACACGCATAGTGTTGTGTTTTAGCGTCAGTTTTATCTGGTTTTGTTTTGGTTTCTGTTGCTGTTGCTGGTGCTGCTGCTGCTGCTGCGATGGTGGGGAAGGGGATCGGGGTGTAGGGGAAGGAGAGTCTGGTGGCGGTGGCGCTTTACGCAGTTGTGGGGCTGCAAAGAATAAGAGATTAGCATACACGTGCATACGATTGAATAATCGTTTGGGGGATGATTTACCTGGAGGATTGCTTCTACTCCTCGACCTGCTCCCAGACCCACTTCTGCTGAACGAGCTGCTAGAAGCCCTACTGCCACTTCTCCGTTTCCTCGTCGTCCCAGGTCCACTAGACCCACTCCTCGAGTTTGAGTAAGATCTTGACCTACTTCTCGATCTTGATACTCGTTCGCTACTGTACTCACGCTTGTACCTAGTCTTTGTGCGTCTCGGGCTACCTGCTCCACTTCCGCTTGGTGAAGCTATTGGAGTCTTATCTTTAGGGGATGAAGGGGGCTCCTCCTCAGGGGGTGCGACTGCTACGTTCGTCTGCTGAATTGGAAGGGGGGCGTGCAGATCTCTTTCACGGCTATACATGTTATAAATTCATATCTACTTTCATACCAATTTTATTATTTTATATCACTGATTGTTATACGTTGCTGTCCACTTACACCAACCCAATAGGTCTCGTCTCATGCTGCTGATTCTGGAAGTACCTGGGTGCACGTGGAGGTGGAGCTCGCCTATAAGGACCTGTAGGTGGAGCCCACCTCCCACCACCACCTCGCTGCTCACCGCCTCCATGATGATGATAAGGATTTGGTACGTTTGTTACTTCCCCAGAGTCAAAATGTGGAAGAGGAGGAGCGATCCTGACTGCAAAACAATCATAAAATTAAAATCCCCTTGACCACAAACACACGCCGATCAACATACACAAAAGATAACTCACGCTGCCTAGGCCCCGGCCCCTGACCACCGCCGCCTCCACTCCCACGCCCACCTTCTCCCCCATTCCCCCTGTCCATTTCCCTAGGAGGAGCCTTCCTAACAAACCTTCCTCTTCCGTTGCCTTGGCCAGCCCCCTCTGCACTCTTCCTACTTGAACTAGAGCTCCTGGACCTACTGCCACTGCTCGCCCTGCCCCCTCTTCTCCTCCTGTCCCCACTCTTGCTCCGACTCCTGCTGGTGCTAGTACTGGAAAGAGTTTCCCTCCTCCTCCTAACCCTCCTCGACCCGCTGGTATCTGAAGCACTGGAATCACTGGCCTTTTCCCGTTTCCTCTTCCGCTCTGAAACTCTAGACTCTTCAGACTCGCGTGAGTAGTAGCGTGTGCGTCTAGAACGGCGTCTGGATGTAGACGAGACGGTTGATGATGACGACCCTGATGACGAGTCTGATGAGCCTGAAGACCGAGACCTTGACCTTTCTCCCCGCGCTTGCTTGAACTGGCGCTGCTGTCGTCTTGATAACTGTCGAGGGATATTACGCCCGTACGGGTCTGTTCCTCCGCCAGGTGGTGGCGGTCTGTTAAAAAAAAACATATAATCTCGTCTGTTATCATCACACAATATCCCTCATAAATGATCCCGCATGATAAGCTGTCACCTCTTATGCCCCTTGTCGTCCCCACCCTCCATCATCATCTCAATCTCCATTTTCCTGAGTTCTGACTCCCTGACCATCCTGCGTGGAGGCGGCGACCTCCCCCTGTGGTCATGATGGTCAACCGTCCTAACCTGACCACCCGACTTTACCCTGTGAACACGTTCCCTCACGAAATCCGGGTCAATCTTATTCCTGGAGAACTCTGCTCGGGCTGACATGATCTCGTGTTCGTCAATAGGGAAGTCGTCGTCAATCAATCTAATAAAAACCAAATTACCCTCTCATAACAAACTATCACAATGATACACGAAATTCAAGAATCTCCCTAAAAAAAACAACCTTTTTTTCTCCTCCAGATCCGGCTTCCTAACATAATGTGTATTTTCCTTATCGTCGACCTCCTCATCCTCCTCCCCCGCTAAACTCAGATTAATTTTCTTCTCCTCGAAATCCACATCTGTCTGTTTCCTTTTGGCACTCGCTCGTATGATTTCCTTTGCGTGACGCAATCCTCTCTCCCAAGCAGATTCCTGCATAGGCGGTCCCATTAGCTCTTGTTGTGCTACTGGACCTGGTCCTAATAAAGCTGGCTTCACGTGGTGGGGAGGTGGGGGTGGAGGAACGTTCTCGAACATTGAGTACAAACCTTTGTCTGTTACTCCGGGGTGGAGGAACCTGTAACCCAAATCATCCTAGTAGTAAAATGATCCATTTTTCAAATAAGTTCATAACAAAAATCCTGCTCCTTTTTACCTGCAGTTATTCCCCCAAGTGCAAGTTCCCTTTGAAAAGAACCTGCACACTGGTTTATTATCCTTCCTATCAATTTCACTGATGACCTCCTCATCTGTGACTTCCCCTTCCTCGACACTGTCACTATCCCTAGCATGTTCCTGTTTGATGTCAGCTGTTGTTTCCTTGCACTCTCCGTCCTCCCTGTCCTCTCCATCTTCGTGCTCTTCCTCCTCCTCCTCCTCATCGACAAGTTCTCCGTCGTCATCATCATCATCCTGAACTGGTTCCTTCTCCTTGATAACCTCTACCTTGGTAACCTGTTGTGGAGTCTCCTCCGGCTCGTCCTCACTAACAACCTCTCCGTCATCTGAAGACATGTCATTTTTGAGTGTCTCGTCCTCATCATCCTCGTCAAAGTCAAGTGCCTCGTGAGGGTTAGTGTTAGTACTACGTGGTGGAGTTAAAGCCCCTTCCTCCTCTGACTCCTCCCCAGGGGATGATGGCTGTGATCCTTTAGAGTCTGGCATAGTGTGTATTTTTATAAACTATTCATTACTACAAAAAATAAACTATTTTTAACAAAAAAAAGAAATGCAATCTACCAAATAAAATCCAAACTAAACAAAGTCGAGTGTACTTGAACAATAAATACTTGTACAAAACCCTATTTAAATAGCCCTAAACATTTAACAAACTAT
Source organism: Zhuqinia jingwanae (assembly GCA_027744095.1). Lineage (NCBI taxonomy): Eukaryota > Metazoa > Arthropoda > Collembola > Entomobryomorpha > Paronellidae > Zhuqinia > Zhuqinia jingwanae. The sequence goes on along the minus strand of JAHZNC010005093.1, from coordinate 14,629 downwards.
CATTATTGTTTACAGAATAAAAACAGAAGAAATATATATTTTAGCGGTGTCCGTGTGTGTGTGTGTGTATAACTTATCTGTGATCTCTCTCTGTATATTTTGACGCTGCTTTTACCGTACTTGTCAACAACCCAATTTATATGCTCTTTGGTGTACACCAGCAACGTGTTACCCGGACCCAGTTTACCTACTACTCGCTAGATATCGCTCTTTGCATATGTGGGGTTTCTTTGCTGGTGGATCAATGCAGACGACTCTTCTGCAGAATCCTCCTTTTTCTTTTAGCTAACTTCTTTTACACATTTCTTTTTATTTACGTTTGTGTGTATTACAGAGATATAAGTTGTAAGTAGTCATGATTTTTTTTGTACATTCCTCTCTGTTTGTTGTTTCGCTCAAATGCATTGTTAAAAGCACCATTGTTGCTCAACTGTTGCTCTGACGATTAATATTCGAAAACACGTTTGCTTTTGTTTATTGCGTGTGTTATGAAATGTTTTTCAAATATGGTTGGTCTACGTGTGCGTGTGTGTTGGGAAAATGGTAATTTTATTTTTTACAGTTAAATATATATCCGATTACATTTATTTTTGTAAATACTCTTATCTAGTTACTCTTTTTTAGTCACTAATTTTTGACAATTTAAATAAATAATTTTTGTAAATAATTTAGCCATTTAGCACAATTATAAACTAAATCCATATTTGGCAATCATTTTTTTACGTTTGTTCTAATCAATTTTTAAACTCGTAATTCTAAAAATTGTAAATAAATGTCAAAGCAGAATGATTAGGAATATCGTGTGCATTTTTGTATATTTTTATTATTTATGCACAGTTGATAATAAATAATCCTCCGTAAAATCATTGAGAAATGAAAATATTGATTTGGTGACGCAAATACATTAGATTTAGATTACATTATTCCATAAAGAATGGTAAAGTAAGAAAAAACATCTTTTATAGAATGTTGATGATGACTCGCAACCATAGAAACGGCAGGATAAGAAACAGAACACGGCAAAGCTCATCCACCCCCAGAGCAAGTTTCCCTCATAAATGATTAATAGTAACCAAGACAACGAGTATAAGGCAAACAAAAAAAAGTTTCTCTTGAAAAAAGGACGTGATGTTGATCTGATGTTTGTGCAGCCCATCATCATCACGAGCATCTCCTCCGGAAGCGATAATAATCTATCGTTAATAATATTTCTCATCATCGCGATTGTTTTCAAGAGAAACGACGACGCGAATTAAAGGATTTTTTATTTTCAACTCTTTGACTTCTGTGTACATGAGAGGGATAAAAAAGAACAAGTGGATCAAATTTTCCCACGGATATGAGTAGAGGAAGAAGCGCAATTGTGTGGTAGGATTATATGAAGAAGGAGCAAAAGGTGGGCGAAAAAAGGAGAGAGAAAATGAAGAAGGTGAGATAGGAGAGCTAGTCAACGTGAAAAAGATGCTTGAGAAAAAAAGAGAAAAGAGATGTGAAACGGGGATGAAGAAGAAGGATGCATCATCATGATCACAGATGTGAGGTTTTTTTTTTTTTAGACGAGAGCATGAGTGTAGATGTGATGTGTAGAGAGGATCGTGTAGAAAAAACTTGATAGACAGGATGCGCATATCCTTTTATTTTCTCTTTGTTAACGAGCTGAGCAAAAGAGCAACGGTTGATCATCAACTGATCATTCTGCAAAATGAGCAAGCGTCTTGGATGTGGACAGCCCTTATTTCCTGTGGTCAAAAAATACCATTTTACATCAAAATATATCTTAACCAATCGTTTTAAAAGTTTAATGAAATGATGCCAAAAACAAAATGTCAATTCTGAAAAAAAACGAGCATGCACACGATATATAAAGTCGCAAAAGAATGTCATCTGTGAATGTGGTGGTGAAAAATAAACCACGATGCTGGAAGTTCCTTGGGTATATATTTTCCTGCTTGTCTAAAAAATTTCATTGATGAATATTTGTTGAATGAGTAATTAATTCCGTGATTACGCTCGACCAATTTTGGTGACAAATTTTCCTGGACAATTAGAAATGTGATTGTAAAAGAATTCATCTCAAAAATAACAAGCAATACGTGTGCACGTATATTCATCATCATCATGTATATACATTTTCCTCCTTCTCATGATCGCGATTTAAATGTCGTGTTAATACGATTGATCAAAAAATTGGTTATAACTCAGTCATCTGGATTTCCCCCATATAATAAAAAACCAAAAACAACAAAGTCGTGGTCGTCAGATTTTCCTGTGGTTTTTCTCCGTCGTCCATCGTCAGCCAGATCAACACGAAAAGGGACGTGGATATCAACGCCAAATCATATTAATCATCAAACAAACAAGAGTCTCGTGTTGCCCCGTACAAGATCCAACTCAAACAGATCACTCCAATCAATCCATATCAACAAACAAAACTCCAGAAAAAGCTCATCAACACACGTTATCAATCATGATCACCAGGACAACGGTAAGAATAACAGAGAACCACCCGAGATGAAACTCACCCACCCAAAATCCATAAGCCCATCATCATGCATCCAGCATAGAGCCCAGGTAAAAAGCACTCGCTCGCTATCCTAAAAAAAAAAACGACGACACTAAAAAAAACTGAAAAGACTCTAGAGCAAAGCATCAGCAGAAAAAAGGTAGGAGCAGCAGCACAAAGTCAGAAAGAAGCAAGAAGCACTCATCCACTCATTCTGAGCGTAGACGCGTGCACCAACGCATCCTCCTCCCATACATCCACGCTAACCTCACGTTACACACGAAAAAAAAATCCCTACAAAGATCATTTTCACTTGGCGACGAACCACGCAGAGAACATGATCATTTTCACTTTTGGTTCTGCATCGTGATCACTACCAATAGAAAATAAACTTTCACCGTGGCCTTTTACAAAATATTACGGAAAAAGTGAACAAAACTTAATTATAACAAATGATGTGAGTATAAAAAGTGTAATTATTTACAAGTGCCTATACGTAACCCGTGATGTTTAAAGTGCATTAAAGTTAAATCACCATATCAAGTAGAAATCCGTTCATTAAACTGTCCGTCCAGACATAAGTTTAAAAAAACATATTTATATAATCGTTACTAAGCAATCAAACTCATCATCGGTACTCAATCATCCAACTACACACACGTAAGTACTCTAAAAAATCTCAATTTAACCCATATCATCCCATCACCATGACAACATACACTACACAAGCATGGCAAAAAAAATCAATCACATAAAAGATTCAAAGAATCCTCACAAGATACAAACAAAAACGGAATCTCGCAACCCAAATCACCCATAGCAACCAACAAAGATACAAAAAAAACACGATACCTACGTTCTTGGAATCGCACGTACGTAAAAATTCCCAGTAAAAAAAAACAAACCCATCCATCCCATCAACAAGAGAGACCATCACGTATATGTATATAAACCCCGAGATGTTTCGATGATGTATACGTCCCCATGGCAACGCATAAGGGAAAACAAAATCTTAAAACGATGACGCTCCTCCTGGTAGATAGAAAAAAAAGACTGTATATTGATTTCCAAAACCCCAAATTTAAATAACAAGTAATATATTTTTGCATAAGCCGTAACGTTATTTTGCATAGTTGATATTTCCCTGACGATAAAAGGTAAAATATAGGATGCATCTCCTGATCCCATGATATTTTCCAACATCTTGGTAAGCATCTTGCCCATGATCACGTTAAAGGTCATAAGCTGGATGATGATATTTTATTAGTGTTGCAGTAGAAGAGTCAGTATCATTTTTTTTTTTCCATGCATCCGCTCGTGTTACTCTGCACTTTTCGCATCCTGCCTCGTTCTTTCATCATATCATCACGATAATATTTCTCTCTGTCTAAATGATGAGTGTTCCATACCCCTCTCTCCATGTTGGAAGCACAACTCAGCCAAAGCCCCTCAAAAAACATGATCACACAGGTAGGCTGATATACAGCCCAAAAGAAAAAACTATCCCGTGAGCCACCAAGACACATACACCTGTGTGTATAAAACTATATTTTTTTCTTCCCATCACGCTACACATTCTCTCTCTCTGTTTTCACATCTCGTCTCCTAGGAGACCAAGGAGAAAACAAACCACATCATAAACCCAACCTACTTGTCTTGTTCTTTTTTTTCATATATATTTTTCCAACGGATGTACACTATCATGCAACGAGTTTTTAAGCGTCTAAAATAATCCCGATCACCAAGAGAAAAAAAATCATGAAGCCATACATGCTAGTAATAAGGCTTCGCCATATAACTCAATACTCAAAATACCCAGAGATTCATATTTAATTCAACGAAAAGAAAATCCTCCTAGCAAAAAAAAACCCACACATTATTGATCTGTGAAAAACATTGGACAACAGGACAAGAATGATGATGTGTCTGTTTTGATGATGATATTATATCAAGTTGCTATGGGGACATGGATGCATAACAAGCAAATAAAGCCGGGCATCTTTATGCTGTCTCTAGCTAAAAATCGATGATTTTCGATAACATTGATGATGGAGTCCTTCTTACACGTTGTCTTGGATACGATTTGTTTTGTGGATTTTTTTTTGTCATGTTGCTTGGTTTGGTATGTTAGTTTGTAATACGATGCGTAATAACATGATGAGTTTGTGTATGGGTTTTAACCATCCGTTTAACATTATCATGATCATGAATACGTGCATGAAGCCAGAAGGGTTAAAAAGTTGGTTTAGTTTAGTATGTCAAGAGATTAAAAATAAAACGAAAAAATGCGTTCATATTATTCCAAAAAGAGTCATCTTAACGTACAAGAGAATATATCTTGCCCATCTCATTGGATGTTTAAAAAGTCACAGGTACTTGAGGCTCCCCAAAAAGAGTCTAAAAATAAAAGGGACAATGAGGACCTTAATAGGGATGCATGCATCTGTGTGTGTGTGTGTGTGTGTATGCATTTTAAGGTACCTTAAAAACTTCAAGAAAAAATGCTTTTTAAGAAAATCTGAAGAAAAAGGGATTTTATAATCTGATGTGGACTATTTTTGAGATTGTCCTTTTTCTACGAATGCGGGATGGGTATATATGCGTATATGGGTTTGTGATCATGCAAACATTGACGTCGGGATACAAATAATTTGGGGAACGAGAGTGCACCCATGTATTTGTGATGCATCTTTGTCAAATCTTTTCTTGATGCACTCAGTCCTGATTTCGAAACTGAATCAGTTGGTGTTTGTATTTTTGAGCAGGATATTGTGAAAAAAAGTTGTTTAATTTTGTGTAGATTGAACAATGACAAAGTGAAGTGATCAAGAAAGCAATATATTTTGGAAAATTTAAACATGGATTTTTCGACGAGATCCCTGGCGTCACCCCCACAAGTACAGCAGCCACCCCCACAAGAGAACAAGCTAGTTGGGGCGAGGAAGCGGAAGCCAACGACGATCAGCAAGATTTCAAGCAACTCGCCATCACCACAAAAGTCACCCCAGAGGGATGATGAGAACGAGAACGAGTATGACTGCTCGTCTGTCGAGCCTAATAATAACAAGATACAGAGTATACTTTCTGAATTAAAGTTTGCCAAGCAGAGGAACAAGCGGGAGGATGCTGGCAGCGTTGGAAGGGGAAGGGGCAGGTTTCCTCCTCTGTTCAATCATTTTGGGGGTGGGGTACTTGAGGAACAGGTGGGTGATTTGGATTTTTTTATTTTCGGGGTTTTTAAAAAAAACTTGGTTGTGGGGTGGGAATTAGAGATTTTTTAAAAACTTGGTTGCGGGAGTGGTAATTAGAGAGTTTTTTGAAAGTTGGTTGTTGGGTGGGAATTAGAGTTTTTTTTAAACTTGGTTGCGGGAGTGGTAATTAGAGTTTTTTGAAAGTTGGTTGCGGGAGTGGTAATTAGAGTTTTTTGAAAGTTGGTTGTGGGGGTGGGAATTAGAGATTTTTTAAAAACTTGGTTGCGGGAGTGGTAATTAGAGTTTTGTTTTTGGTTTAGGACAAATCGCCAGTTAATGGGCTGCGACTGCCACCGCCACCTTCGATGATGATGATGCCACCAGCACATGCTCACGTTCAAGCCAAGCAAGCACACTACCAGCCGAGGACACAGACTGGGACACTTCTCCAGGACGAACCTCTTGACTTGTCTGTTGACGCGGTTGATCTCACCAAAAACCAGTCCACTGCTAACCTCGCGCTTATGATGATGATGATGGGGGGTCAGCAACAGGGGAATACCGATAGGGGGTACGTGTTGTATTGCGTTATATGCTAGCATGCAGGTGTTGTTCTTATTATTTTTATTGAGATTTAATGATTCATGGTTACAGGGACAAACGTTTCAAGAGCTCTCACGTGACGCAACCTAACTTGCCGAGTCCCCCGCCGTCTCCCCCTCCTAACATTCCAATGGACCTGACCAGGAGCAACGTGAGTCCCCGTGTTACAAAATCGCATTATGATAAAGTGCTGATGATTGGGGGGAAATTGGATCAGGCTGCTACCACGTTGCATGAGTACAGTAACGATAAGGTCAGCTCCAGTTTTGGGAGTCCGCCTTCTAGTATTGGCAGTAATGCTCAGGATCAGCAGGAGGGCGCCGCCAGTGCTGTCAGAAACGTTAGGAAGTATCAGAAAAGAGTTAAGGTAGAGGAGGGCAGTGCGCATGGGGCAGGAAAGGGGAGGGGCAGTAGTGCAAGTAGCATGAGCCAGCAGCAAGGGAACTCGGGGGTTAAGCCCAAACAGCGGAGGTACAGGACTGAGAGACCTTTTCACTGTCCTCATTGTCCAGCCAGGTTTACGCTCAGGTAAATTTATACACGATTCTGGGTTGGAGTACTTGTGGTTGCCATGGGGAATTTAAAAATTAAATGGATTTTTTTTGTGTGTGTAGGTCTAACATGGAACGTCATGGGAAGCACCAGCACGCGTCAGTGTGGCAGCGTTCCCCGTCTAACAGAGTGCTCAACAAACAGCGTGCGTTGCAAGCCCAGCAGCAAGCCCAGGGTACTTCGACCGGGTCGTCTTCACCACCTCAGCTCACACCGCCCGGCTTGGCGGGGGGACAGGGTAACAACATCAGGCTCGTGTTGTCACAACAACTCAAGAGGAAGCTGAGTAATATCGAGAGTGCGGATCTTGCTAGTGTCGAGACGCTACTTGAGAAAACTGGCAATGGCGATTTTAACAAGTATTTTAGGAGTGTCGTTGGCGGCTATGACGACGACGAAGACGAGGAGGAGGAGGAAGAGGAGGAGATCGACGCCGAGGATGAAGTACAGGATGGGGATGAGGAAGAGGAGGAGCGCGGTAGAGATGACGGAGAGGATATGAGGATTGATGAGTATGATGATGAGAGGTTAGTGTTATTTTTTTGGGGGGTTTGAATCTTTTGGGAGTTTTTGGGAGGGTTTTCTGATTTTTTGGGTGGGTTTTGTGATTTTTTGGGAGGGGTTTGTGATTTTTTTGGGAGTTTTGTAATTTTTTTGGAAGTTTTCTGATTATTTTGGGAGTTTTGTAATTTTTTAGGAGTTTTGTGATTTTTTTGCGAAAGCTTTGGGATATTTTTGGGAGAGTTTTCTGATTGTTTTGCGAGTTTTCTGATTTTTTGGGTGTTCTGTAATTTTTTTGGAAGTTTTCTGATTATTTTGGGAGGATCTTGTAATTTTTTTTGAAAGTTTTGGGATTGTTTAATGATTTTGTTGGGAGAGTTTTGTAATTTTTGATGGGAGGATTTTGTAATGTTTTTTTTGAGTTTTATAATATTTTGTTGTTGGTTTGTGCAGGTTCAGAGAAGACTTTTATGATGAAGATGAGGTACATGCGGAGGATTTAAATGATAAGGTTGGGAAGAGGAACCTTAGGAGTCGTACTCGTGTTACTGCTTCTCAGAGGGAACCCGTTCAACAGCAAAAGTCCCTTAGTGCTTATTCCTCTGCCCCTCATAAGGTATTCTACTAGATACCATATCTTACGGTTACAGTGTGCTTTTTTCCCCGAGAATTATTTTTTAGTTTTTTTAAGTACTTTATTTAATTTGTTTTTAAGGTTTATTTTGTAGTAAATATTGTTTTTTTTTGGTTATGTAGGATGATATATTTTTTTGTGTTTTTTTATTATTTGCATTGAAATTTGCATTTTTTTTTGGGGTTTGGCATGAACTTTTTTTGGATGGATCATGAGTTGTGATGATTGGGAGTGAGCATAATGGGTTTATAATTGGTGTTGCATCGAAAGATTTCATGCCCGCATTGCACGAGGAAGTTTCCGTGGACTAGTTCATTGCGAAGGCATTTGCTCACGCATACTGGACAGAAACCATTTCAGTGCAGTCACTGTCCCTTGCTTTTCACTACCAAGAGTAACTGCGACAGGCATGTTGCTAGGAAACATAGTAGTGAAGGGGGAGCTGTTACTATCACGTTGGGGGAAGGGGGTTGTAGTAGTGGTAATGCTACCATTTTGAGGGGGAAATTGAGTGAGAGGAAGGAGCAGGAGGTCGTGGTGGCTCACGAGGAAGAAGAGGAAGAGGAGGAGGAAGTCGACGACGAGGAAGAGGATTACGATGGGATGGTTAACAGGATTGGGGGAAGGGAGGTTGTCAAGGAGGTTGGAGAAGGGAAAACTGGCAGTGGAGCTAGTTTTAGGTGGGTTTTGCATCTTTATTTTCATGGGGTTGAGGAGTTTAGGTGTTTTTTTAAAGGTTTTTTGGGAGTTGAGGTGTTGTGTTTTGCGTGACGTGTGAGGATTAAAGTCAATTGTTTTTTTTAGGTGTCACTTGTGCGAGCTGTCTAGTCCGATTAGGTCAGTTATTATGAAGCATATTGAGGCTACTCATTCAGATAACTTTGCGTTGATGGATGTCGTTGGGGGGAGTAATAACGCAGGGACTGAGGATGGAGGGGCTGCTGGGGAGGAGCCAGGAGTTGGAAATGTTAGCAACAGAAAGGTACGATTCTTCTTTTTTGGGTGAATGGAGTTGAGGAATTTTCAGGTTCTTGTTTTTTGGGTGAGGAGAAAATTGATTTCATGTGGGTTTTTTTCAGGTACTTTGCGCGTTTTGTATTCGGAGGTTCTGGTCGGTTGAGGATCTGAGGAGACATATGAGGTCACATACTGGGGAAAGACCTTTCAGTTGTCAGTATTGCTCCAGGAAGTTTACTCTCAAACATTCGTTGATTAGGTGGGGGTTCAGTTTTTAGGTCACTGGGATATTTGAGAATTTGGGCTGATTTTTTTTTCTTTTTTTTCGCAGGCATTCTATCCGGCACGAGAAGAATGGAGAAGCTGGGAGGGGGGATGGGGAAGATAATAAAAAGTGAATTGGTTTTTTTGATTTTGTATATAACTTTTTTTTTTAGAATATGTGCCTTTTTTTTCGTTTGTGTGGGTTCTCCTGTTCTCTATTTTCATCATTCCGAGTTTGTACATATTGTAGTGAGTGGGGAGTAGTGTTGCTAATAAATTATTATGTATGCGGTTATGTGTGTACTTGTGTGTCCATTCTTTTCATTGTTACGATGGTTACGATTGTGTGATGCTGGTGGTGGTGGTGGTAGTAGTAGTGTGTTGAGGGACCTTCGTCTGTTGCGAATTTAGACGTGGACGGGATGCGTGTGTGCACGGTTGCGCACCTACGCGAATGTTGCGAAATTTTTGTGCTGGTTGTTGTTGTTGTTGTTGTGGTGATATTTGATCATGATGATGCTGTGTTTTGGCGATTTTTTTTTTTGCGTGTGCCCACACAAACGTCCATACTTGGAGATGGATCATTTGGGCATTCGATTTTCGTGCAGTTGGGGTTGTGGAGTTTTTTTTTTTGTGATATTTTGGTTTTTTTTTTGGAGCATGTAGGGGAGGGTTTTAACGGGTTTTTGTTGGAAATATGAACCGGTTTGGGAATACGGGGGGGAATAGCAGGGGGAATATGGATCATAGAGGATCGGGTAGGTATTATAATAGTTATCCAAGGTATAATTCTGGGGGGTTGCAGTCGGATAGTGAAGAGGGGAGTAGTACGCATTCTGTGAGGGTTAGTCGGTTGATTGAGAAGATTAAGAGTCAGCAACAGTTGGGGAGCAGGGCGGGGTATGTGCCAAGTCCTGGGGATTTTAACTACTTTAATAGGGGGGAGTTGATTTACTCCAGGGTTGAGAGGGGGGACAGGGAAGGTGGGAATAAGAGGACTGTTAGGGAAAGGGTGTTGAGCAGGGATACCACGCCGCTACATAAAACTACTGTGTTGTTGAATAATGAGGATAGTGGAGGGGATACTAGTGGGGATTATAGTGGGGGCTTGTATTCGCAGAGGTATGAGAGAGGGAGGAATAATAATAATGGTAGTAGTAGTAGGGGGAGTGGGCCTGGGTTTTCTAGTGGGGCTAGATATTTCGGGCAGGAGACGGATTATGAGGAGGATAGGTACTTGAGCATGAGGGAGAGGGAAGGGAGGGAAGCGAAAACGAGGTTTGCTGGGAGGGACGTGGTGGGAGGGGGGTTGAGTGGTGGGAATGTTAATAGGAATTCGTCTGTGCCAAAAATTATTTTGCATGAGGAGGCTGTTGCGGAAATACCGAACGGGAGGATTGCAGGGACTAGGTCGCCTTCCATGAATAGGGATGTTACGACGGATGATGAGTTTCATGAGAAAGGGAACTCGAAAGGGAGCAGGTTCCTTGGTGGGTTGTTGACGTTGAAGAGGGGGAAGAAGGAACGTGGGGGGAGCAGTGTTGGTGGAGGGACTATTAGGGTGAGTTTAGTTTTTGTGTGTGCTTTTTATTTTGGTTCAGTTTATTGAAGAGGTTTTTGGGAATTTATAATCCTGTTACTCATTATTGTCTTTATATTTATTATTTGTCACTAATTTTATTTACGCTCGGTTTTATTAACTTTTCATATTAACTCGGGATCTTTTAACTATCGTGAAACAAGGGGGTTAGCAAGAGAATATTAATGTTTGGTAAGTCAAGTAGTTTGTGTACAGTGTTAATCTGTTAATCCGGAGGGTTGTTGCGGGGGGTGAGACAGGGGATGTAAAGGATGTTGGTTGTTTTGTTTTGATAGTCCGTGACTAGGTCTCCGTCTAGAACCGCGGGGTCGTATCTGAACGTGCCTGGGGAACGGAAACGGGACTCGGTTGATAACGCGAATGACTCGTCTTCATCACCAAAGTACTATGTTCCGTATCACAGGAGTACTCCCACGCTTTATGAGTCAAAGTATGAGCGGGATAGGATGTCGAGTGCTGGGGGGTCTGTCTTGTCCAATGGATCGTATGTTGCCAAGAATGTTTCCAGGTGGGGATTTTGTTTTTGTTTTTTTTTGTGGGAAAGGTGGCGGTGTTTTATATGGAGTGGTTTTGTTACGTGATCTAGGTCGATGAGCATGAAGGCGCCATGGGAACCCAGGCACAGGGTCAACGAGATTAATTATTATAACGAGATGGCTAAAGGGAAGGAGGAGAAGGTCGAGGATAAGGTCGAGCAGAAGAAACGGACAAACTTGAGTAGGTCGAAATCAATGCCGGGGAAGAAGCTTACCAGCTTGATTGGTAGTTGGGTTTCCAAGGGGACGTTAAAAAGACAGAGTAACGGGGCGGAGAAGAGTAGCAAGGAGAAAATTGTGGAGGATGATCATGAGAGGTTGATTGGGAAAGGGGGGAAACAGGCAGGGAATCAGGCGGTGCAAGGGAATAGTGGAGGGGGGAAATGGGGGACTTTGCTTAGGTTTGGGAAAGGGGGGAAGAAAGGGGATAAAGGGGAAGGGAAAGGAGTTAATAATCCTGGGAGAACAAGTCCGGAGAGACCCGTTAGGGGGAAGAAGGCGGCAGCTGGGAAAGGGGAGGAATCTCACAACCGCAACGAGTATTCTTCAAGATCAAGTGTTAGTCCGATAAGGGTCGGCGGCGGAGGGAATAGGAACGTTTATGCTGGAGGGGAGAGGACTGGGACGTTGCTACGCAATAGCTCGAGTTATGAGAGGAGTAAGAGGGGGAATAATAGCGGGGGTGGGCGAGGTTTTTATTAATTTCTTTTTTTATGCGTGAATCTGTTTTTGATAATTTTCCCACCATTTACGAACACGCTCATTTTTTTTTTGTTAACCAAACATAATGTCAATTAATTATTAATTATGTAAATATTGTCTGTGAATTCATGATACCCATTGTGACCTGGTTTTATTTCGTGTTATTACGTTTAAGCATTTTTTTTTAAACTCACTTCAAAACACTGTACCAAGTTTTAAAAAACATACGTGTAAGGTTGTTTAACAGTCGGGATTGGATAGGATTTTTGTTTTAACTTTGTTAATGTTTGTAACATATTCCTTTTTGTATTCTTTTTTTTTGTAAGTTTTAGGTTTTATTTAATAAACATATTTGCATATGGTTTATTGGGTGTTACCAGATTTATGTTATTTCTCTCTCGAAATCATACGCTTTCGCATCAGATTTGATAATGCACACTTATCATTGTTATCTTATCTTGCGCAGCTGCCCAGAATGTGTAATCAAAAAATCCCATGTAATAAAGTTGTGGAGAGAAAAGAGGGGAGTGCTAGATCGCCACCTAGCGGGGTCACCTGAGAACACTTATGGTTACACGGAAAGGATCCCCCTAAAAAAATGTCAATAAACAAGTGTAGAAGAGTGTGTTTATTGAGAGAAGCCCGTGCTATATGTATTTAAAGCACGCAAGAATGTATGCATCACGTCGTCCATATGACTTTGTACACAGATTTAACGCGTATCTCTACCATACACGGCAGCAGGTAAAAAAAAAAACATTTTCAACAAATTTATATACATTTTTTTTTATATATAGGAATGCATTCAAAAGCGCTATAGTGCAGAAGAAAAAATGTATAAAATTCCACAAATACGTGTACGTACGTAATATATATTTCCATAGAGATATAAAAAAAAAACGCACTACCTTAATTAGATTTTGTTATTAAGAGTAAATACAGGATACCGCGTATGTAATTCCTTTGACAACTAAATATAGTGTGCAGCTAACATGTAGGGCTGTCAAAGGGACGAAAACTAAATTTCACAATCCCTTTTTTTTTATTGGGCTGCTAATTTAATTTATTATTTATACTCTTATATAGTAAATGGCTTAAACAAACAATTATTATGGGTTACCCTAAATACTCGGGTTGTTGCTGACGACGGGAAATTTTATATTTCGAAACCTTTTTTTTTGAGAACCATGGCAACGGAAACTATTATAACTACGCTCCCTAAACCACAACAGCAGCAGCAGGAGCAGTTAGCCTCACAACAGAATTCAGGAAGTAACGCGACGCCACCACCGAAAACGAGGTTCAACTCGGCTCGTGCAGTGTTCGAAAAGTTGTCGAGTGGGGATACCCCCAACATTGGGCAAGGGAGGGTTATACTACCCAAACCTAGGGGGCTAGGGGTGGAGAATCAGCAGGTTAGCAACGGGAATGGGGGCAGTCCACAGCATAAAGTCGTTAGTGTTAGGAGTTTTGTTAATAGATTGAATAACGAGAATGGGGAGGTTGGAGGAGGGACTGGCGGGGGAGGTGGCGGTACCCGTGTTGTTGTTGGAACGAATCAGAAACCAAACGTTTACAAGAAACCTCCAGAGTTGGTTGCCAAGAGACTTGGGGGTGGCACCGCTGCTGGATTTGTTAACGGGAGGGAGTTGATAGAGAAGCAGAAAAACTGGACGATGCATTTTAAACAGAGTGGAGGGGATCAAGACAAGGTGGTTAATGGGGGGAGTAAGGTCAATGGGGGGATAAACGGGAGTGAGAACGTTCCAGTTACCAAGGCTATTGAACAAGATAACCCGATTGTTGTGAGTGTTAGTAAGCTTGTGCTCAAGCACACCACGAGTAGCAATTACGATAAGGTCGAAGAAAAGAAACAGGAGCCTGATCTTATTGCTTCACCACCGGATGTTGTCATGACAGCATGTTCACCACCTGTAAGTTCTCCTGTAATCACTCCACCTGAAGTACCAGCTACTCCACCAATTACCCAACAGGAAGACAAACCACCATCGCTACCGCCGAAACCGTCGCCGACACATACACCCCCAACAATCGTTGCAACAGTAGCTCCACCACAGCCAGCTCCAGAACAAGACGCTATTTTAGATCCTCCATCTATCTCAATCACCAACGTAACCAGTTTCTCTTCAACGACAGAAGATGAAGAGCTGACTACGGTTATCGACTGTCTCGGGAGTACGAGCAGTTTGCTAAATGGAAGCTGCTCCAGCTTGAACGCAGAGTTTGATCATGGCAGTGGCAGTATTAGTGGCGAGTTGTTTAAGGATGTCGGCGAAGAGGAGTTCAAGGAAGAGTTTGTCGAGGAGGTTAGGAAAGAGATTGAGAAATATGAAGGGGTTGTGCTTGATGAAGAGGTCGCTGAGGTTCAACTTGACGAGGTCGAGAAAATTGAAGATATACCGCAAGTTCTTGAAAAGGTTAGTCACTTTTACGTACTTTTACAGTTTAGTTGAGTTTACATGCGTTGACTTTAAATATTAGTTGAGTTTACATGCGTTGACTTTAAATATTAGTTGAGTTTACATGCGTTGACTTTAAATATTAGTTGAGTTTACATGCGTTGAC
>JAHZNC010005092.1:0-13359 GCA_027744095.1 Zhuqinia jingwanae | reverse complement strand
AATGTTGAGGATTCGTTTACAAGTTGATCACTTGGGATTGTCGCTTGAGAAAGTGATTTTTTTTTTAGGAAGCCTTTGTAATCCTATTTATTTCTGGGCAATTTAACGGGGGTTTTGCGTTGCATAGTTACCGGTGGATTTTAGTTTTAGAAGGTTAGTTAGAAAAAAAACGGTAGCTAAGGTTTGCAGCTAATTCGCTTGCTTGTAAATACACATTTTAGGGAATGTAATAAAGCGAATAGAGTTAATGGGATGCGCTATGCTGTACGAGAGTAATCTATTCTATTATACCTGTTGTATTAATCAGGTTCAGTGAAATCTTTTTTGCATGATATGTCGACTGACTGACATACTGACAATGAGACGCTGATGCTGCTCGTGTAATGAACAATGCGAAGATGAAGATTCGTGGTGAATGAGCAGGTTTATTTGAGGTGGATACTTTGTATATGGGAGTGTGTGTGCGTTTGTTTTTTATGCATTTTATTTCGATACGTGAAGATGAGGAGCTCAAGTGGTGATCAGTGCCAAAATGACTTTTGGCTTGGATTGTGAGCTTGTGAGTTTGTAAACTTTTTTTTTTGTGGGCAGTAGAAGAGTTTAGTGACTTTGAATGGATGGTGGTGGTGAGTGTTTTTTTTGAGGGACCCGGATTGTTCGCATTTTCATTACGGGGCTTTTCATTGTGAATTGGGTGATAAGTCAATGAGCGTGCATTCGGATTCAAAACAACTGTTCATTTGCGTGTTTTTTTTGAGAGTTTTGTGAAAAATAAGCCAGAGTGAATATCGTGGGAATTTTGTTTTTGACCTCATCATGAGGAATTGTTTGGGGACTTTTTTACAATCGTGTGCAATGGGTGTATTGAGGGTTTAAATACACAGCATTTTACACTGCACTGGGTCCAGTGCGGTGCATTTTTACTGCAGCCATGTGACTACGGATTTATTTATTTTTGTGTGATTTTCTTACGTGCCATTAGTTTTGGAGTATCAACGAGCCAAAGTTTTTCTTGTCATCAGTTTCTGTTAAATTATGTGTGTCTAATTTTAATCGGATACTCACTTTTTTTCGGATTTTGTTTACCAGCTTATTTGCCAAAATGGGGAAGTTGTACATTGTAAGTTTTTTATTTTATTTTTTCGATATTTATTCTACTTTTTTTTAGCTCACGAGTGCTACCGCACGTGTGGCGAATTTTATACATCATTAGGTTGTGTGGGTGGTGGGGATTTTGTTGTTATTACGCACACGAGTACCGCACACAGGGTTATGTTAAAACGAGTATTTTTTTAAACAAAAAATCAGGTTTTTAAATTCATCTTTGTTTCAATCTTGGGATGTGGTTAACGTGGGCGTCTGGTTTGTCCATGATGGATTTCGTTGGGATCAGCGTTGCACCTGTCACTCCTACCAAATTTGTTACGCTTTGACAGCTGCGCATTGTACAAATATGATCTTATCTTTTTAGGAAATATTTTTGGTAGTTTTGTGTGATTTATCGCGGTTTTTTGGTTTTAATGGGGTTGGTGGTGTTGTAGCTGGTTTTTTTTTCACGGGAGTGTCGTCGTTGCTTTGTGTGTGGTGTTATAGTAGATTGTTGGTGTGTTGTTGTCGTGGACACAATTTTTTTTTTGTAATTAAAAGAAACTTGGTCGGGAGGGATGAGGAGAAGAAAGTGGGGTGATGATCGATGGGGCACCTTTACCGAAATTGTTTACGCTGCAACTTTTTCGAAAGTTTTGGGAGTCTATATTTTGTTTATACCAAATCGTTAGTTCTCATTGTTTTGTCAAATTTTTAATAATATGAAACTGATTTGCGCGTTGCTTTTTTTGCCATTTTATGTGGTGATTAGTGAGCAGTTTTATGACAAGTTGTAAACATGATTAAATATAAATCATTCAAGATTTGAAATGGGATATACACTCGAAGAATCGGGGTAGTGAACTTGCAAATAAATTCTATTTCATTCGCCAAAAATAGTCAATAGTGTTAATTATCTAAAACGCAACCACAATCGCAATATTAAGAAAAATTTATATAAATCAAGAACACCTTTTTAAACCCGTACTTGACAGATTTGACATTGTCTCGCTTTTCATCAAATATGTTGACATTTTAATATTTTTGAAATAACCAGACAAATAATATATAGTAGGCATCATCTTTATTGCAATTTGCAATAATGAATAATTCACAAAATATTGATGAATATAATACAACGTTGCTATTGAAACGATTCTAATGCAACATATCACACCTGTAAATCTGTCAAGTCTCTGACAAAAAAATCTTCCAAAAATAAAAATATTTTTGTTTTTAAAGTAGCCCTGTAAACGAAAACATGTTAACGCGTGGGTCGCTAACTAATTACTTGTATTGTCCATATTACCGTAAGCTAAAGTTGAAAAGTGTAATAAACAACAATACATTTATGCAAAAAAATATATATATCTCGACGGATTGATATACAATTTTTTCGCTACCATTTTTAGAATTCGTCAATGAAAAATTGTCGTCGTGAATATAAACTTGTTTAAAAAAAAGATTTGACACTAAATTAAAAAAAAAGTATCATATTTTTTAAAAGCTCAACAGCTGCTGCTGAAAACCGATGAGCACACGGTCAACCAGCAGCCGTCTGCGATTTAGGAACGTCATATAAGGACAACTATAAAACGTTCAAAAACCGTAGGCATATAATATCCAAAGCGCATATTTGGAGTTTGTAAATTGTTAGATCGTAATCAATAGGAATATTTGTGATGCAAATGGCCACTCGTTCACTCTAATTTTGGAGGAATGCAGAAGGTCGAGGAAGTGATCTTTGTTCACGTGGGATGTTCCAGAGTCAATATATCAACTTACATATATATATTTCCATATCTGTGTACCTCCATCTCATTAAATTAGCGGACTCTTTTGCATCCTTAATGATAATTGCTCGTGTAATAATAAAATAACAAAAGGTTGCGACACTACTTCTTAACCAACGCACTAGTTTTCAGTGTGCAACTCTTTTAGATGACGTTCCATTGTTTTTTCTTGACTACGCGCACATCCAAACCTAATATAAAATATGCTAAAAAATCAATGCAATCCAATCGCTGAATAAAAGATTTAATTTCCTAACTAAAATAGTCTTTATAATACGTAGAATATCTCGTTTTTTCTTGAAAACAATAAATAAGTTGGCCAATAAAACTCAATAACAAGTTTTACAACGATTTACCCCAATCAATCTAAATCAACTCCAGAAAATGTATGAAAATATTATGAAACGTAGCCCAAATGTGTAAAAATCTCTCTGAAAAAACACACCTAATAATTTCGAGAATCAACACGCAATCCTACGAATTTAAATACAAACATTTTAAAAAGTTCATCGTCACCATCACGACATCACGTCACCCCAAAACGTTATGAAACGATTAATCAACCAAAACACCCCAAAAAACCCACAATAACAATTAACTAATTATTGCGAATTTTTAATCATTCACGAAAACACGCATTTAGGTTTATACAAGCTTATTGTGTGGGAAGATGGTTGCATAATTTCTACAATACCCAAAAATCCCATCAACATTTGAAAAGAGTGTACCTCAATTCGCTAAAAATCTAAAAGTAAGGTCCCTTAATATTCAAAATCCCTCAATCATGCGAACTAAGCATAAAACTTACGAACAAACCCCACAAAACAAATTGCTAACCAAAATATAGCGTCTTTAGTAATCATTGAGTGCAACAGTGAAGATGAGACACTTAATTACCGCACAATTTCTTGAACATGTAATCTCAAACGCTCTATTGAAAAGGTCCCTTTATAAACATGTTTTAAATTTTGAACTCTATCCAGAAAAAATCTACTCCAATTATATAATAATTAGCCATTACATACCGTTACTTCTTTCAAAAACAGCACGCAAATAACTTACGAAAGTTAAAAGTTACAAAATTAAAGATGAACACCCAAAACTCATTTGAGTTTTGTACTGAAAATGGTCAACAATAACGCACAATTTCTCTACCGTCTCTCGCGAAAGTCATCCCAACTAAACTAAATTTTGAGCTCTATCCAGAAAACATGACGAAACCCGCTCTAATTCTTCAATAATTTGCACTTGTATTTATATTGCAGTATCCATATTTAAACAATACATCCATGACCTTTTCAAAATCAACACGCAATCATATTTAAATACAAACATTTCAGCATGAAATGACATCTTATAAACACCCAAAAAAAATCCCCAAATAACGATAAAAAATAAAATATTTAATCATGCACGTATACACGCAATTATTTTTGTTTACTTAACAATTTAGTGAAGATGATACAAATTATTGCGCAAATTTCTGCCTATAATGCGAATTTCAAAAGTAGCAAAAACATCCCAACTACTTAATTAATAGAGCATTTGAATTAAATTAATTCCAGAAAACGCATGAAAATATTCCCCAAAAAATATGCAATATGATTGCATAAAGAATGCACTCCAATATCAAATAACAATGAACACGCAATCGTACAAATTTAAACAAAACATTTGGTTACGAAACGAACAGTTCAAAGCAAACTGTACAAACACCAATAAATTAACGTAATTAATTTATATCACGCGATGCCTCAACCTAAATACGTACAAGCGCTAACTATTCAATTAAAATGATGATGTAATTAATGCTTAAAACTCTAAATTGCCAGATCTACAACAATCTTCGCTCGTCACTAAAATCCCTGCTCCCGTTCCTGAACACATCTTCAACTACCCCACCCCCAAATGACCCCCCACGCCCAAACCCGCGTCCTAACCATCCTAACCCATTTTTCCAAACTCTAAAATTCCCGAAACTGCACCTCCCAATCTTCAACCCTCCCCTATCAAATTCCTCCTCTCCATCCCACCATCAAATCCCTCAGTATATCCGCAACGCGCTATCCTCTGTTAAAACCCGAATCTCAACCGCCGCAAGCAACGCGTCCCCTGGAATCCGTTCATTTCTCCACCGCTCCCGCTCAACAATAACATCGGCGCTGACCGGTTCTTGGAGAGACAGAACAATGCCACCAGGAGGCTCCTTCGATGACTCTGGAGGAACACGGTCCCTAGGCTTCTGCGGCTGCTTGAGCGGTCTGATAAGAAACACAGGCACGTTTGACAACGGCCCCGTCGAAATAATGGTAGTAGGCAGCGCCGCAAAATCCAACGGCGACTGTAACGGCGGGGCAAACGGTTCAACAAGCTGCCTAGTAGTAACGACCCCACCCGACGAGATAAACCGCGAGGAGCTCGACGCCAAATTCGCAGAATTAGTAGTAAGTACACACCTGGATATCTGATTCACCTACTTACTCAATAACACGGATACGAGTACTCAATTTTCCGTTGTAAAAAATTGGGTGCTCACTCAATTTTAAAAACTTTCAAGGTCAATCGCCTCATCATTATTACATCCCCAATTATAATCCATTGATTATTGACCCGCTATACTTGATCTTGCTCGTCGGTGCTACCGGCGCATAAAAAAAAGTAGTAGGTTGAGTTGATTAGAATATCAAATAATTGAATGATAGGTTACACACGACTGTAAAAAAAACGGGTATGTAAAAACGAGTATTAAAAAAAATCAGGATTCTCAATGCATTTACACCAATAAATTTGATAATAATCATCAGTTTTGATCGGAATTGACTATATTTTATTCATCGATTTATTATTGCCTGAATGGGAGTACGCTAAACACTCGCGTATTTCTCACATTTTATTCCTCATAAATATTTGTCCCCTGACTATCACGATAGTTAAAGAATTTTAGTTTGGAATATTTGAGTGTAAACTTTAATGACAAACTTTGATCGTTACATAAATTGAGTGACCAAATAATTATGAGTTGCGCGTACCCTAACGAGTTGTAATAACCTTTTATTTTACAAAACCTGATTTTGCTACAATTACCAAAATTATAACAGAAATGATATTTTATCACACAACCTAATTGCCTGGAACTATAATTAACGAGTGCTTAAATGCAATCAGCCAAATGTCAGGGTTTGCCATTATTTTACAAAAACACAAATTTATACTTTTTTTGCACATTTTATAAATTAATTCAAGAATATTTTACATGGTTAAATGTCGAGTTAGCGTTAAACCAAGATTAGTTAAAGGTTATATCTATCTATAGAGTGGACAGGAATGATCAAACCAGACTGACTATGAAAAACAATAAATATATTCCCCCGATTTTTTCTATTCCAATGTGTGATCATTTCAATTTAAAAACTTTTCTCTGTGATCCTCCATTTACGCCACATGTTAAACTAGATGATGCGTGTAAGAAAAAAAAGGTTTTTTTTACATGAATGTCCCATTGACTGGTGTACACCAATGCAACATAACATATCCCCAGATATTGAATGTAAATAAAAGTAAAATGCTTTAATTACCCGTAAAAATGTGTTTCCAGGATGAGCTTGACCTAAGCCTGCCAAACAAGACTGCAATGCTGAGCTTACCAATCGAGAAAAAGTGGCAGATATACTGCAGTCGTAAAAACGTGAGTAAAATAACATGAACCAATCACAATCCTAAATGAAAATGCTAAAAAAACCCGACTAAATTGCCAACAGGAAAACGAAAACAGTTCACTAGTCTCATTTTCCCCCGAGTACTACATCGACCGGGTAAACAACCTAATGGTAAGGCACCACCACTACAACCCACTTTTTTAAAACCACAAATCCATATCAAAAAATAATATATTTTTTTTAAACTCCAGCCTCCAATCGACGACGCTACCCCTCCAACAAAGCTGTACGAATCCCTACGCACAGCCCTCCGAACGCAGCCAAATTCGTTTGTCCACCGCTTCTTAGACCTGCAAGGCCTGCAAACGCTTCTAAACATCCTGTCCAACCCTTCAAAGTCCCCATCCCACCCCCACTGAGCAGGAGATGGGGCGAGGTATAACGACAATACTTTTAAAGTCCGTAAAAATGAGTGTAAACGAAGCTAACATGAACATAACGGTGCACCCCACAGACGCACGTGAACACAAAGAACGTGGACGAGATGTTTGAGTTGGTAAAGATGCGTTTGTCCCATAGCTACGCGTACGTGAATCTGCAGTCAATCCTGACCCACCTCCTCATGTTACCATGTAAGTACCAAAATAAATAATTATTAATTAAAATAATTTATATAATTTCCCCCACATCCGCTAATTTCTGTAAATAAAAAATGGAATCCTACGTTTCAATGCTGCGTGCAAACTACAAAATTCTAAAAATGTGGGTACACTGGTTAGTAAACATTGGAGGACCGCCACCCCACCACTGGGTCCTCATCGACAGGCTGATCCAGCAGATAGTTCTCCAGAAACAGGAGCAGGAGCAGCAGGAGGAACAGGACATTAACGATCCTGATCACGTTGTCGTGCCAGACATTAACGTTGACGAGCTGGTCAAGAGGTTAGTTGAAGGGACAAAAGCATTTAGTTACCTACCATTTTTATTACTCATAATCATGTGATGTCTATACACGCAGTCTTGAAGAGGAAGAGCGAATAAACGCGACGCTGGAGAAGATCGACTCGCTGACCCGGGAAAACAATCTAATCCGATCGAACCTAACCAGCAAAGAGCAAGACCTGGAACTCAAGATACAAAAGATTGAGGACCTCGAGAACACGATAACCAGGCTTCGGGAACGACTGGAAAAGGAATCGCTGATGAGACTGGAAGAGTCACAACGCGTCGCAGAGCTAGAACTCAAAATCAAAAAGATGGGCGAGGAACAGAGGGAGATTTGCAACATCACACAGTCAGAAATTCTTAACCAGAAAGCTAATCTGTGTAATCAACAGTCTTCGCTTCACATACAACCACCTTCCTTCGTGCCACCTCCACCACCACCTCAGGTTATGATACCGCCGCCACCACCTCCGCCAATGATGTGCGGTGGGGCTCCTGTACCTCCTCCACCTCCGATCGGGGCGGCTGGGATACCACCACCTCCTCACTTGGCTAACGGGCCTGTGCCACCTCCACTTGTGCCACTGCCCATGGTTCAGTCGAAACCTAAAATGATTCCTCACGCTTCCAATCCGCTCAAGAGCTTTAATTGGTGAGTTTATTGTTATTTGATGTGGTTTATTGTGGATTGTAAATTAACGAGAGTGCTTTATTCACAGGTCAAAACTGCCTGAAACGAAACTAACGGGAACGTTATGGACGGAGCTGGATGAATCAGTCGTGTACTCCACACTTGATTTACGTGAGATTGACCGACTATTCAGCGCGTACCAGAAATCCCAACAAAATGGGCTACTGTCAGACGCTTCGCTACAAAACGGGACACTAGACTCCCCACCCCCAGACTCGACAACCTCAACACTAAAGCGACCTTCTAACCAAACTAAAAGACTGATCAGCGTAATTGACGGAAGGAGAGCACAAAACTGTACGATACTCTTGTCCAAATTGAAGATGAGTGACGAGGAAATTTGTAACGCCATTCTCAGCATGGACGTTAGTGACAATTTACCACTTGACATGATTGAACAGCTGCTCAAGTTTACTCCCAGTGCAGAGGAGGTCGCGTTATTGGAGGAACAAAACGAGGACGTCTGCTTGGCCAGGGCTGACAGTTTTCTTTTGAAGATTTCAAAGATTACGCATTATGAGGAGAGGTTGAGGGTACTCCAGTATAAAAAGAGGTTCCCTCATATCGTCGAGGAGAGTAACGTCAGGATGAGGACTGTTTTGGAGGCTTGCAGGGAGGTTACCAGGTCGAGGAAACTCAGGAAGGTGCTTGAGGTGGGTGCTCTCGTTTTATTATGATTTTATTTTTGTAAACAGAGTTAAATGAACAGGGAAATTGGTTTACAGGTCGTGCTGGCCCTTGGGAACTACTTGAACGGGAATAAGACGAGAGGGAACGCGTATGCTTTCAGGTTACTTAGTTTAACCCGACTCGCGGATACGAAATCTAATCAGAGGAACCAGAACCTCATGAACTACCTCGCGTTACAAGTCGACTCGCACTGGACGGAACTCGCTGATATAGAGGCTGAGTTATCGCATGTCAGGGGGGCTGCCAAGGTGTCGCTCACAGAGCTGGAAAAGGATATGGGGTACTTACGATCAGGGCTGGACTGCGTGCATAGGGAGGTTGAGTTTCAGAGGGGCTTGCAGAAAATGGAAACCGGGGACAGGTTTCTGCCAAGTGTCAGGGAGTTTTTGAGCGGAGCTGTGTGCAGGATTCAAGAGCTCGAGGATCTGTTTGCTGACATGAAGGGAAGCTTCTTCAAGTGCGTTGGTCTGTTTGGGGAGGAGTTTAAAGACGTCGATGAGTTCTTTTCTATTTTCGATCAGTTTTTAGCCGCATTTGCGGATGCAAGGAGTGAGAATGAGAGGAGGGCTTGTGAGGAGAAGAGGGCTCAGGATGCTACCTTGAGGAGGTGTGGTGGCAGGAGCGAGGGAGGAGAAGCCGGGAGGAGAGTTATTGAGAGGACTTTGAGTGCCAGGGGTGGGGAAGAGGTCAGAGGGGGCGCTCCCGGAGAGTTTGACGATTTGATTTCGGCGCTTAGGACGGGTGAGTTTTCAGGGGGTGAATTTTTTTTAACGTTTGGTTAATTTAATATGACACGAGTTTTTGTTTTTGCACAGGCGACGTGTTCACGGAGGACGTGTCCAAGTACAAAAGAAGCCGTCGTGCGACAACGCACCATCACCACACCAGAGTTAATTCTAATACCCGGAGTGATCTTAACAGTTCTCGGGAAAGGATACACTAATAATAAATAGATTTTTTTATTCACATTTTAAACACGCTCCTTGTGTCATTTTTTTTTCTAAACGCTTCTTTGAGTCGATGTGCTATAAATAAAAATACAAATAAGTAATACTTCTACATAACTGTTAGTCTTTTTCAATGCAGTAGAGAGCTTCCTTCTACATTTTTTATTTTTTTTATTACACGCTACATATTTTAAGGGATTAGCATAGATCACATACTACTTTTGTATCAACACATTTTTTGCCAATATTAAAACACGTCCAGTCTAATTATTGTGAAAAATTTGGTCTTTTTTTTATACGCATCTCAAGTTCAGATTCTCAACATTACGCAGCAGCATAATAATAACAAATTGATGTGGGGCAAAACGGGATATTTATCAAATCAACTAGCCCGCCATCTAGCACATGATGAACAAGTTTCTAAAACCTCTCTCGTCTTTGTTCAATATCCAGCGACGTGCTACCCCAGATCGTACGCTAGATGCCCCTGCTACCGTTCAATCCACTTTACGATTTTCTACAAAAGCTTTTTAAAAAAAATCTGGAGAAAATCCAATCAAATTGAAAATTTCCTTGTGCACCATCTTTGTAAATCAATTAAACGCGTAATGGTACGTAATCACATTAGTCTTTCCCCCTCATTAACAGACATCAGTGAAAAAAGTGTTTAATATGCACATTACCGGATATTTTAGTTGGGAATCGCGTGACGATGTCGAATGCACATAAAACTACTACACGTGTAAAAGAGTATTAAAAAAAAGTCAAGAGAGAACAAAAAAAAGTGTGCAAACACGAAAGGAAAAAATACGCTCGCCCAACAAAAGTAGAAGATACGGGGAAAAATATTAATTTTCTCAGAGACGATTCCCTTCCTAGTTGCATGTCTGATGTCAAGTAATTAGTAAAGAACCGTAAAAAAGAGTAACTTGATGGGTTTAATAAGAGACGAGAAAAAATTGATTAGGGAAAATGCATATATATTCTTTTTTTACTGCGTACGACAATACACGTTCTTATTACCTGTTGAGTTGCATAGCGTGTGTGTTTTACCGCTTGTGTGGCCAATGTCCCAATGTTACATTAGCACGAATTCCCAGACCCGCGGGTTTTTTTCATACCCATAAATTTCTTTCCCCGAAAAAATTCTTCATCTTCAAAGCAGAGCCACGCCCAAAGTAATTAACATTTCCAACGTAAAATAATTCGCGTAGTTATTACGCTTTTTTTATGATGACACGGAAAAAGTGAGTAAGCAGACGGAAGAAGAAGAATCAAGACATTGTGTGAAGATAGTTACGAGAATCCCAAAGCACACTAAAAAAAAGCTCTTTAAAAAGTGTGCACAAAGCCACCGGACTTTATTCCAGCAGTAATAAAAACTACCGAGTCTTAAAAAAAATCCAATACTGACCCGGGATATATAAACGAACGTATATATTTTTTTTTCTCGCAAAAACACAATCTCTTGAGATAAAAAGAGATAGGAAAAGGGTCATAAAAATGACTTAATGTTCTACTGACCTTTCAGCTTTCACATGGAAAACCGTAAAATCATATCCTCTCTATCCAGTTTTTATACCACTTTGATGGGCTTCTCCTACCAAAAATACATCAAAACACTTTGTTGCGAAATTTTATTGAGATGTTCGTTTTATAACCATTTTGATGTTTGCCAAAAAAAATTGGGTTTTAAACGCATGACTCAGACGTTGAAAGAAAACATATCATCAAAAAAACCAAACGCATTCAAAACCTCCACTTCCTTAATTGATAAGACCAGGAACAAAGAAACACAAAAATCTAATTAATTATAAAAGTATTTCAACACGAGAAATCGAATTTTACGTCCCTTTTGTTGATGTAACTCGAGAGTACACACAAAAGTTTGACTCTTTTCCTCAGCGCTTCCAATTTCTTATCCGAAGCAGCCCACACCCAAGTAACAAGACAAGTTCACCACCTTCAACACGGTCTCATTAATAAACTGTCTAACGCGGTGTAATATCAATTAAAACTCCCGATCACTTTTTTTCTCATTTTCTTAATGGATCACGAAAGAGAGTACTAAACACATGCGTTTAAAATTATCATCGAGTGTATGATCGCTCCCATAATCGTAAAACGTAATGAACGGCTCCTTTGTGCTTTCCAAAAAACATATACGCTTCTTACAATACTACGGCTTGCTACTCCACTCAACTCTCCAAAAACCTTTCTTCACTCGACAGACTTTCTCAAAACTCCTTCCCATCCTTCCTAACTATACGAATATACACGAGAGCCCCACTTTACCGAGAAAAAAACTAGCAAACTCAGCAGACTCGCTACTTGAAAATAAAAATTACACTCGAAAAAAGAAACGTTCCTTTTTTACAAGATCAAGTGCACTTGAGCAAGAAAATGGGCTACTTAGACAAGTTACTTGAGAAACGGAAAGATACGGATACAATGCAACCAGCATGTTCACATTTTTTCCTTTTTTTTTGTCTTATGTCGCCAACTTGTCATGTTTCTATAGCATTTTTTTTTACTTTCTTTTGTTACGCATGGTTTCCCATGAAACCAACACTCATATTAAACCACAATTTACTAACCCTATAAAACCCTGACTCACCAAAATAATCATAATTACCAAGTATTTAAAAATGCATGTGCATATGCATGAATCCCATTATTTATTCATCCCACAAAGATAACGCAGAGGTCAAACAGTAAACATGAAAATCCCGTTTAAAAAAATGCGGAATCTCCTAACACGTGTGACGCTTAATAATTAAACGCTAATGGGCGTGGCTGATATCTTGACGAGGAGCACACGCCATTTAAGAAACGACTATGAGATAAATAATATGATAACATGCCTGATATATAGTATCCCACCACCTGACCCCAATAAGTATGAACATAATCATTTCAGTGAAAAACACGTTAGCACGTTGAATTAAACATCCCAACATTTAATTATTAACTCCTGGGTGGATTCCCAACTGGACATACGAGAAACAACACAAGACTCTCTCTCTCTCACAAGCATTTACGACTCAAGCCATATACACTTCAAACAAACACGAAGACTCTGCACTCTCCGTATTTTTTTTCCTCCAAAACCCCACGATACATAAAAAAAAAGTCTCAAGCAGCGAGTATTTCGGAGAGAAAGAGCCCCGCAACCACTCTACACTACCCACATCAAAAAGTAAAACCCAAGGTTTTTGTGAGAAAACAGCTATCCTCTTTCTACACGCCATGAATAAAGAAAACGGATATGAATATTTTATTGTGATATCATGTGTCGTCTGAGTAAATGATTTCTTACTACGATAGTGTCCATATCCCCATATATGATATTTTACTTTCCCTTTAATCACATTGTCATTATGTGATTTTAACATTGACAGATATTTTAGATAGGAATGGAATATCTTATAAATTATGTAACTATTTTCTGACCTGTAATTTTATTTATGAACGTTCCCACAAACAAAAATAATGCATTAAATTATCTTGTACGCAACAATATTACATGCAAGATTTACCATTTAAAAAAA
>JAHZNC010005091.1:0-21736 GCA_027744095.1 Zhuqinia jingwanae | reverse complement strand
AATTTAATATTTTAAAATGTTTAAAAACAGAATTTAAATTTACATCTTATTTTTGAAACGTACGTTTTAAGATTGATATAAGTTAGGGATATAAAATCTATTCTAGGACAAAACTGTCATTGTTTCATTTATTTTTTAAAACAGAATTTACTTTGAGTCTCAAAATAAGTTAATGTTGTAAGCAAATTTTGGTTTGGTTGATGGTGTTGTTGTCACACGAAAAGTTTTTTTTCTTCACATTTCACTTTCTCTTGCAACCCTTTCATTCTTCCTATATCTTGGCATCTCTCGTTTGGCAAAGGAAATTGGATTCCGGATTGATTTGTCAGGGGCAGAAGTAAACGGGAAATTTTAAGGAACCTACTACCACCACCAAAAAACGCCAACAGAAGTCAAATCACATCTCTAATAATACCTTGTTCCCTACAATAATAGCAGACATATAGTAGTGCTGCTAGTTTGTCAATTTCTGTTCTTCGGCTGTGTTTGTGTTGTTTCTCATAACGTTGCTTTGTTGCAATTGTTATTGTGCATCTATGTAGTTCAATCTATTGTGTTTTGAAATGAGTGTAGGCTTGTTTACATTTAAGATATAAATTATAAATACAAATAACAAACGTTATTTTAGCAACTACATGAAATTTCATTACAGAAATTGATGCTTTTGAAGACATCCACAACTTCCGACGAGTTTCTTGCAATTCAGTTTGCCATTTCTGGTAATATGTGATAGATAGGGTGATAAACTACCAAGCCCTGTGAAATGCATCAGAAAAGCTGACAGGGAAATTAGAAGTACCCAAATATGTAATATAATTTTTATCAGTTGTTTCAACACAAGAACAAAATAATATACTACAAAATTTGAGCTTTTGTATAGAAATTGTCATTTAGAAAATAAGATTTTGTTGAGAGAATTGGAAGATAAGAGCAAAAATATTACATCATCACCATCGTAGAGAGTTATGTAACATGGAGTAGGAGTAGGAGTGTGTGTCATTTAGTTCCTAAAACTGGTGAGGAGCTCCCTAGAGTATTCACATCTCTCTGCTACAGCAAATAAAATTTACAATGGCAATCTGCGTTGGTGTGGCGAGTGACAAGCGGAAAAAGTGGGGAACAATGAAAGTTTTCACAGAATTTTCCTGTGTCTGTGGAATCCTTCTAATGACAATTTTATACGGCTACTTGCCCAACCTACCTTTTATTGTCAAGTGCACAGTAGTCACGTCCCTTCTCTACTGTATCAATTACGTAGTTATGGGAGTACACTCCAACTTGAAGAAAATATTTAGCAAGACAAGTATTTTTTACTGCAACAACATCAACAACAACAATAGTAGTACCACTACTGCTGCGTCACATAATAATAACACGAAATGGAGCAAGAGGAAATGGAACCAAGGAGACCAAAATCGCCAATTCCTTTCCATGAAAAGTCGATCTGAAAACTTGATCTTGTGGCAGGAGCAAAAGCCGCTGTTGTATGGGCTCTTTGTTTGTTTTGTACTCTTGATGCTACCTTCTCTGTCTACTGCAAGTAAGTACAATAATAATAAATTTTATCATTTAAAAAAATATACCTATGCATTTTACAAATTAGTATTGCTCACTAAGTCCAAAAAATATAAATGTTCTTGTGAAAACAAATAACGAAATGTTTTATGGAAGATTAGCTTCCCTAACGCACAATGTTAAAATGCACATAAGCAAATTTTTACGGATATTTTATTATACATGCGTCGGTCTAAAAAATTTCGATATTAGTTTGTGACGACGTGTTCATGTAACCTTTTGCTGTGCAATGCAAAAGAATGTTCGCATAAAAGTGTTGCCCGGAAACGGAGACTTTTTTACCCAATGCATACCCAAGCACATTATGTAATGTGTAATAGTAATGAATATATATCTATACTATAACCAAAAAGCTTTTATTATTACAACACTTCAAATGTCTCAAGTTCACGCTCAAAATTTCTTTACTTGAACTATTTTTTTCTCAAAAAAAAAATATTCATCTGATATGTGATTGCTACCTTGATATTTTCCAAAAGTGATTATTACCCTGCCATTGTAACAAACTTTTTTTTTGTTTTAGTCAATTTAAAAGTCAATTCCCTTTCAATGCCAATCGCCAATAATAATAGTAACGCTAATGATTATTCCAACAATAATTTTATTACTTCCCTTCAGATTTTCAGTAGTAGCAGTAGCAGTAGCATTTTTTTTTTGTGTCTTTTGTGTGTACAATATCATGTGTGTAGAGGAGTACTACTATTTCTTCATTCCAACTTTACCTATCTAACTGCATGCATATTATTATGTATATATATGCTTCTTGTGTAACAGCTACTAAAGCACTACTAAAACCATTGAAGCGTTAACATTTTAACAGTATGACTGTACACACTATCACTACTACTACTGTATAAAAAACAATAATAAAAATCCGCTCAACTTGCAATCACCTATTTTTCCGGTGTTCTAACTTTTCTCTCTCTCTCTCTCCTTTATATTTTACCCTTTTCCAAATAAAAAAACGCACACTACGTATACATAAGCTGCACTATACTCACAGAGTCACCTCTTGTTGATGATATTATGCCACTCACACTTTCATTCTCTAGCTCGATCCAGCTATATATACGGCTTGCAATGCATAAAGATAGTGATACTTTTTCCTCTTTAGCCTTTTTTTTATGAAAAAAAAGAACAGCAAAAAAAAAAAATCATCGCTGGCTAAAGAAAGTGAATGACAGACAGCCTTCGGAATTCTCTATTATCAAAGTAGCTCCATAATATATACTACATACAGCATATCTACCATAGTACATACACAGCTATGCTGTATGTATGTAGAGCTCCATCAACTGCTCTATATATAGTCACTGGACTGTATCATAATAATATTTATATCCATCCAACCATACCACAGTAGAGAATTAGTAGTAATAATAGTATCCCTCTTTCTCCTTTCTTTTTTCCCCTTCTATTTTTATATATATATGTATATAAAAAGAGTACTAAGGTAGAGAGGTAGACAGAGAGGAAACGGAGAAAGTATAATAATAAGTGTGACAATCCTTTATATTACACAGTACGATCACAACGATGATGATGTTCTTTTTTTTGCCTCCGTTATTGCCAACTATTATTATCATAAGAAGTGAAGGGGCGTAAACGGCCATAAAAGTTTCCTGGGGTAATGATACAATTTCTCGGATACTACGTCGACTGCTACTACTACTACTATTACTACTGTCCTTGAGTATATTTTTTTTATCCAG
Organism: Zhuqinia jingwanae; assembly: GCA_027744095.1. Lineage (NCBI taxonomy): Eukaryota > Metazoa > Arthropoda > Collembola > Entomobryomorpha > Paronellidae > Zhuqinia > Zhuqinia jingwanae. The sequence goes on along the minus strand of JAHZNC010005091.1, from coordinate 18,449 downwards.
TCAAAAGGATACCTACCACCACCTCCACCATCACTAGCACCATACCATCTTGATACTTATTATTATTATACATATTATTATATACCCCATTCAACTTCCCTTTCTTCTGTAATAACTACGTATTATGGAGATGGAGACTTTCACAGCTTTTCTCTCTCTCTCTCTCTCTCTCTCTCTCTCTCTTTCCCTCTATCTTTTTTTTCTCTCTCTCTTCTTTCCTTTTCCGAAATCACAGAACTTGGCTTAAGTGGATGCGATGAAAGGGATCCCATGGATTTTCTCATCCATCGACTTCTCACTACTTACTTTCTCTCACTCACTCTCCCTCCCTTTCCTCTTTTTTTTCTAGCTTTCTTTCTAATGCCACCACCACCAGCTTCACTGCTGCAATACTTAAACTATCTCCTTCTGACATGACTACTTATTACAGCCCACTTGCATGCGAATCTCACACACACATATGTGTCATGTGAATGTGTGTATGGGTGTGCGTCTCTGTCTCTTTTTATATTTTTTATACAGATTTGACATAAAAAAACACGTCAGGAAGAAAAAAGTTGAGCTTTTTTTTGTATAGTAAGTCTACCATAAAAAAATGTCCCAATATGATTATTTGAGTTCTNAAAAAAAAAGAGAGAGAAAGAGAGACAAAAAACAAGGTAATAATATTAGGACAGGAGAAGCATAGTAGTAGTAGTAGAAGCAGTAGCAAGCAGTGACCATGTAATAACGTAACAACAGCGACACTTTTTTCCAGTACTCAAACAAGTATATTATACTTTTCATCAGAAAAAAAGAAAAAAAGTTTTTTTTAACATTCAAGTTGTAATAAAAAAAATAGGGAAATTTATATGATTAGCAGTTTTGAAAAAAAAAAGTTTCAACTATAAAAAAAATGCCTTTAGTATTTTTTTAGTTTTGGTTGTTGTGTGATAGCAAAGCTAAAAAAATGAAGGGAAATGGCGGAATGGGATATTTACCGAAGAAAAAAAAATCTGAGCAGTAGCAATTATGTACTATGGTGATGATGGCAAGAAATGATTGCTTTGTGCTTTGGTGTGATTATTATGAGACCCTTGAATATCATTGTCGTTATTATTGTCACAAAGGAACAATTTATAGTAGAAATTATTGAGGACACAAAGGTGATATTTTGGAGGGCCATTATTGCTTTTATTGATTCAATAAATTTTCCTACAGTATCATCATTATTATTTTTTTTATTACACTTTATTTCTTTCAAGGTCCAACACGTAGTCCAGATACATGTGGACTGGTGGAATGTAAAGGTAAGATTTATTTTTATGCTGTTTTTTTTTATCCGCGAGGAGCCTGTACTATATGGATTGCATAATATCTTTTCAAAGTTTGGAGATTTAATGATAATAATTTAGCAATTTCACCAAACACTGTTGAATTACTATTGTTTTTTCTCTGGATTTTTTATTGGTCACTTTTTTTTACAGTATAACATATTATTATGTATATAATTAATAACTATACACACGTGTATGTATATTTATGTATGTCATTTCCAATTAGCCGGCGAGACAGGAGACGCAGCCAAAAGTAACTTGAAATTCCATTACAAGGCTGGGAGAGTCTACAACTTTTTGTATAAAGTCAACGGCACAATTTTCGTGGAAGGTGGTGGACCATCAGAACAAAGTGGATTGCATTTCTCGTCCAACGCCACTATACATTATTTAACCGCATGCGATGCGGTATTATTTGTACGTTTGATATATATATTTTTTTATTTAAATTTTTTTCTTCATTTTTTTATAGTTTTATGCAAAACTAGCATTAGTTACTTTAGATATTAGATGCACGTGCAAAAGTATGTGTGATGATGAATTAAATATACTGACACCTGAGATAAATTGATTAGGATTGAGATTATTTTATTAGGGATAAACCATGCATGTATATGTGCGTATGTAGCCAAGCGTATAATAAGTAGTCGTTTTTATGTGAGAAATGTTAAGGAAATGCATATGCGTGCTAAGCTTGTTTGTATCCTGTTTGTATCCCATGATAAATGAAAGAGAAAGTGAAGAATTATTTCAACGTGCAACTTTTGGAGAGAGACTATGGCTCAACTTTTTGTTGCTGTTGTTGTTGTTGTTGGTGAACTACTATAGGCGAGCGTTTTGAAGAACGTGTGTACATGTTTTTCATTTTCTCTCTCTTTTCACTATTGATTTATTTATACATTTATATATTTTTACACATGACGGAAGAGAGAGAGAGAGCAGACCAGATGAAGCGTGACTTTTGTCGTGAACGTGTGATATGAGATATGATTATTATGTGTGTAGTACAGTAGAGCAGTAGTAGTAGTAGCGTGTGGCAGTGAATATGAATATAATTATTATTTTATTATTATTAATATTATTATTACAACAACAACAACAACTATAAAGACGATGTTATTTTCGCCATAAAAGGTTGTATAATGATATAAGAAGAAGACGACGACATCGGAGGTGGAAAAGGAAGAAGCAAAATATTATATATTACTCTGGGAGAGGAAAACGTTTAAAATATGCATTTCTTCCTCCTCCTCCACCACCACCACTACCACCACCAACAACAACAACCACCACCACCTCCACTACAACGTTTCACTTTCCCTTTTTTAATACCCTGTACTTGTCTTATGAGGAGGACGACGACCATGACGAAGATGATGATGATGATGATGGTGAAGAGGACAACGAAGCTCATGATAAATAATAGTATTAAGAATGACGATATAGCGTGCTTGTGTTATTTCGTCTTTGTATCTTGCCCTCTCTCTCTTTCTCTCTACAACAACATATTCGATCCGATACAACAGTGCATGTATAAAACTTGGAAGAAATAGCAGGCTGCATGTTGTATATATGATACATGTCCTCACATAATATAATATTTATCATTATCATGCATGGTGTCTATAAATTGTGTAGAGAAACATTTAAACTTTGTATGTATATATCTGTAAAAAAAATAATATGTGGGTGTTGTGTACTCCGTTAGCTTTACTTTAACAAATAATATCGTTTTCCAGATGAAGGATGTTGAGTTGTGGCAATCTGTCTTGCCAAGTGGACAGGATGACATTCATAAGCACCACTTCACGCACGCCCGCACAAGTCAAACTTTTAAGGAGTCACTCGAGCAGTTTCCCCTTCGGTATGTATACACAATACATGTTGAGCATAATATATAGCAAGAAGAAAGTAGTGGTGGGGGAGAAATTGAAAAGCAGAGATAAATTCTACTTACATAACATGGATATATGTACCTACGTACATATTATAGGTATATGGATATGTTAGAAACCAAGTCTTAGAAAAGCAAACACAACACCTCTTATCTATTCATGAGATTACGAACAAAATAAAATAAAATAAAATAACGGAAGGAACAAAAAGTGTACAAGAAGGCATGTTCCATGCAGGCCATAATAATAATAATAATAATAAAAGTAATAAAATAATGCATGCCACGTGTGTATGTATGTAGATTTGTGTGTGTTTGTGACTAAAAAAATACTTACCTTGAAAACAAGATGGAATTTTTTACTTCGGCTTTTGGTTTCCGTTCTAGAAATAATGGGTTGCATGATGACGGTTTAAATAATTTTGGATAATAGTAATTTTAGTACTGATCATTATTATTATGATAGATGTCGAAAGTAGTAAAAAATATTACAGAGATTTAAAAAATGGGAAAAGATAAATGAGGAATATTTGTCAAGTGTTTAAGAATAAATAAAAAAGCATAAATGTTGAAGCTCTTCTTATATGCAAATATTTTGTTGGGGATGTGTGGATACAATCTAAGACACGCTTTCTGGAATCTAATTATACAGATTTTCCTACACGGATGGGTTGATTGGCGAGATATGTCCGGATCCAGCGGAAGCTGGTTGGGTTCTCAATATTAAGAGAGGCTTACTATCTTCCTTTCAGAATACAATGAGGAGATTAGACTTGGAAGATAAAAGTTACGAGGTCAGATTATTATTATTATTAACCGCGCCAAAAAAAATGTATACACTCATGGCTTTTTTTATCATCATCATCAACATTAGCATTTAGCTAAGATTATTAAGCACATAATAATAATAATAATGTCATATAAAAAATTTGCAGAATGATGTAAATGGGCATTGCAAAACAGAGTACAGAATTGGTGAGGCCACATCCAGCACTCTCACCATCCAAAAAATCAAAGACATGAGCTCATGTGCTGACAAGTTTGGAGTTTTATCCTCCCTCCAAGGAACCCCATATAATTTCGGATCGGTAGGAACTTCTTTTTTTTTAAACAAAATTATAATTATTTTTTATATGTATTTGTTATAGCTTAAATAATGCGCACTAGTAGTTCATCAAGTTATAAATGCGGGAGATAATACCAGAAAACCACACACTTTTTTAAGAAAAAAAAACAATAAACTTCTTTTCATCCGCTCAACTCCCATTATTTTTCACTTTATTCAAAAATCGACCTAGTTATCCCGACAACTAATAAATCTTATTTTTCCCCAGCAACCGCAGCAGCAGCATCTACTCTGGTCCCTCTTTTGTTTTCTTTTTTTTTTTTGTAATGATAACATTTACTGTCATCTCTCTCCCTCTCTCTTGTTGTATGTCTTTGTACTTTTCTTATACTTTCATAAAAAAGCAAAGCACAGACGTACTCCTAGACATGATACAACAAGAAAGCAGACACGGAGAACAAGGACGCATGGAGGTTATCATAATAAATGATCAGCACTGTCACCATCATCGTTACATTATACTTTTTCCTTTTCTGTCATTTCCCTCCTCTTACAACACATCCTATATACTACATATATGCATGTTTTTATGTACACAATGTTTATATATGTGTGTATTTTTCCTCCTTTTACTTTTTTACCTGTTTTTTTTGTATTGACAATAAAAGGATACAAGAAAAGTAAACTCACAAGAAGAACTGCAATGCGTTCTTTTTTTTATCCCACTACTACTTAAAAGCCAACTTATTTTTGTTTTTTTGTAAAGTTTTTTTTTTACCCCGTCTTCTTCCTTCCTTTGCTAAAGCTTAAAACCAAAAAGAAGAAGAAAAAACTCAAAGTGGGAATCATTATTCTATATATATTTTTTAGCATTGTATCGTCGTGTGTATGGAAATGATATCCTGTGGTGACGCATTTATCCTACACTTCCTTTTTTCAAACTAGACAGATGACAAAAGGGATGAAATGAGAACGAAGTGCTGCAAATGACATAAAAATTATTACGACTTTGGTATACCTCATCATCATATTATCATCATATAACAACTTACACTCCTTTATACCGGTTACAGCGCTGCTGCTGTGTACGTTTTGGTTTTATCGTTAGTAAATATCATCTAGATTTTTTTTGTTAAAGTGTGGAAACTTTTTTACTTAAAAGTAAAAAAAAAAGATTGTGAGATCAGATCACTTTGTGTAGAAACAACCAGCAGAGTTGTTAAATGAGCTTTTTCGTTTTTTATGTATATATCAACAGCAGAAAAAGAAGAAGACAAACTTAAGTGCTGAAAAGAGGAAATGAGCTTGCACAAAAAAAAATGTTTGTAGGGTACTTGTGTATGTTTTTTGTGTACATTAGATGATTTTTTTTATATCTCGAAATGAAAATTAATTTTGCTTTGTATAGTCTCAAGAATCAATGCCGGCAGTGGATTCTTCCTCCGAGTGCAATCAGATAGTAGATCGAAATCTAATTGTCCAAGTGGAGTGTGTGGAACAACATCGCCTGAAGCCGTTGTCAAATGGGATTTCCGGCGTACATGTAACCCTCCGTCAGCATCTTGACCTGATCACAGTGTATACGGGTGGAATGAACGGCACAGAGAGTGGAAAGCCTGGAAGCAATCAGAAAGCTTCTTTGGGAAAAGCGTCACGGGTGGAAAATGCAGGCTCTTTCCTCATCATCCGGGGCAAACCAGATGCTTACATTAGTGACATAATTAGCACAAGTCCGGGGCAAATTTCGAGAAGAGAGTCTCTTGTGTTTCACCATGAGTATCATGTCGGTTCGATCGCTAATGACTACAACACTGCAACTAACGCTCTGCTCAAATTCTGTCAAGCTGTTAAGGTAAGATATACACAGGAGAATTTTCTCTCTCCCACTTTTCTCTCTATCTCTCTCTCTCTCTCTCTCTCTCTTTCCCTTTAACAATATCATATAGTAATAACACACTTATATTTATTGACGTAGCACACTAATAGATATGATTATGTACATATATTTATATAGTATTTATGTATGATGTCCCGTGTGTCAAGTTTTTGAACACACTGACTCGTACAAAATGCACTTAACACGAACACAAGAATGGTGGGTATCCCATCATCATCATCCTCCTCATCTCATCTGCCTACACACTCCACTTACAAAATACACAGGGCTACTACTCATTCAATCATTCACCGCAAGAACAAGCAGCTCTATGCTCAGTGAATTCATTGAATCATCATCCATTGCTGCTGCTGTTGTCAGTGGTCTTTCTAGTGTGTGTATAGCATGTGCTCTGTATATCTATACTGTATATGCATATAGTATTTACGTATAGCATGATCATGATGATAACTTTATTGAATTCACAGAGACATGTTTAATGAAGCATGTACTCGTAATTTGCCAACCACCCATCCACCCCATCATCATGATGATCATCATACATGAGTTTTGCTTTTTAGTTGATGATAGATTCTCTCAGATAGATCACAAATAATGCATGCACACATACATATCCAGTACAAATACTAGAACACAATCATCATTCTTCCAGTAAATAATATAAATGTAGCAATAATGAACAATGAACCAAAAGTTTCTTTTTGTGAAGATCATACGTTCAATTTTATCTTTTCACAATGTATACTATAGTATTATCATCATCGTTATAAAAAAATAATTATAAGTGGTTCTTATATACATAACTACACATACATTTTTACGAGTGTCTGCGTATCAGTCATAGAAATATAGTCAGTCATAGTCATAGTCAGTATTTTCTTTTAGAAAGAAAGAGAGAGAGAGGGTGGGTTTTTATTTACTGAATGTACAATTTCTTACCATTTTATTCTTCTTCCTATTATATTTTTTTATGAAAATTCATTTCATTTTTATTTCAGAGCAACGTGGATGGAAGCGCTGGAGCACATATGGAAACTCTTGTCCAAATCATGCGAGGATTGAATGCCCCTGATATGATTCATTTGTCAAGGGAAGCCTCTCAAATTTGCAATGGAGACAGGTACAGCAACAACCCTTTCACCACCTATCTATATACACTTGCATATGTACATACTTTAATTTAACCAAATCCCTTTTTTCATGATGATGAGTAGTGGTAGTGCATGAGTTTTTTTCATTATACTTATTTGGGTATAAAAAAGTTGCATGCATTAGCAAGTTCATACACGTTTATGTCTATATCAATCTGTATATATCATCTCAACGTTTCTCGGGTCAGTGTTCATTTAATCTTTTCTAGTTGACCTGGTTAGCCAAAAAATAACGATAGAATAAGCTTATCGTAACCAGCAACTGATCTGATTAATTAGTTCCTCATTATTGTTATAGTTCGATACGATTTTTCATTTCTTGAGGCGTATATAACTGCATATTATTCATTCTAAGACGTATGTATGGAATGGGAATCTATACGTAAATATAAATCTTTTTTCCTTTTTTTTTTGCACAAACACAATTTAATGGATCGTGTGTGTGTTTAGTGCTTAGAGCTTAATGTGCATGCACATAATTTACTACATGCTCCTGAGCTTTTATAATCTAATTGATGGAGTGCAGTATATAGGGTGATGCTTTTGGTTATATTTCGCTGCTAAAAAAACTACACATTATAGTTTCTTTTCTCAAAGATTTTATCTTGTGCATGTGCCTACTTAATAATGCACACATGTTTCATCATGAAGAACCATCATGATTTAATTTAATTTACCTGTGTGCATTATTACTACTACTTTGTTATCCTCTCTTCTTCCTCATCTGATGCACAATTTAATAAATGTGTATTTTCCATTATAGCAGGTAAATATCCAAAAAAAAAAGAGGAAGAAGAAAAAATACTGGTTATGAGGAGGAGGAGGAGGATGATGATGATAATGATGATGATAGGGTTTAGTAGGAGCATATAAAGAAAAAAAAGGGACGTAAACAACAGCAAATAAAGCACACACACATACACACACACAAACAGATTATGTACTTTATTTTATCTACCATAGTTTTTTGCTTGCACTAAAACTCTACACTCAAGAAAATGCGGTAGTCGAAATTGAGAAAGAGATAAAAAAGGAAGAGAGAAAAAGTCTTTACGTGTTGTGTAGACAAACTAATATATATGTTTGGTTGGAGCAAGTGACTATGTATGTATATCTCCCTATTATAATAAAGCATGTATAAATAAGTGGAGAAATATGAGACGCATTCCAATTAAGCTTTTTCTTGTGAGTTGCTTCTGCTGCTGCTGCCGCCACCACCATCATCAGAACCAGTGCCAGTACTACAACTTCCACCACCACCACCACCGTTTTGTTCTTATGTTCTTACTTTCTTCTGCAACTCTTCTTTTTATTCTCCTTCCCCTTTTTTGGTGGATGGTATAATATTATTCTCTATATAAAATATTGTAACATGGTATAGATTACTATATGCTGATGATGATGTGCTTACAGGTCTCCGTTTGATAATGTTCTGGAAGCAGTTGGCACGGCAGCCTCAGTTGGAGTAATTAAAGACAGGATTTTCAACGGAGATACCCCAAGAGAAAGGATCTCCTCTTGGATCACCTCCCTCACTTTCATCCCGAAACCGGATTTAAATCTCATGGTAGCAGCACTCCAAATCCTCCGTGCTCGAGATAACTACCCAAACATTCTGCTCAGCTACTCCTCTCTCGCATCCTCCTTTTGTCGTCAGCATTCAGACTGCGCCCGGCATCAACCCATACTCACTCTCAGTAGGCTCTACGACAAGTTCTTTAATTTAACCGGGTGTGACACCAATAAGCGCAAGAATGTAGATCAGGCAAGTCACACACACGCACAAAACAAACAAACAACAACAAGAATTCCAAGTTGATAATAATAATGTGCACATTACTTTGCAAGGATGATTTATACTCTCATCATGGCCATTTTTAGGGGCATTGAGAGATAGAGTAAAGCAGGGATTATAAGAATGCCTCAAAAAACCCAAATATTAATATTTTGGCAGGTATTGATGTATCTCAAAGGAATTGGTAACTTTGGAAAGTTTGATGATGGGATTCACACCGCTCTACAAACCTGTATTGACACTAATGATCGCTCTGAAATTCGCGTTGCTGCCATTGAGGCATACAGGTAAACAAAAACGTGTTTCAAACTTTATTTTTTTGCAAAGACGCATTTTTATTTTATTTTTTATTATCATTTTAAAGACGCATGCCTTGCTCCGAATTAACTGCCAGCTCAGTTCATAATGAGCTACAAAAACTATTTGAGAACCAAGAGGAAGATGCAGAGGTGCGAATTGCTGCCTTTTTGACTATTATGCGTTGTCCAACTTATCCGACGGTGCGATGGTTGAAACGTGTAATGGGAAACGAACAAATAAGACAAGGTATGTATGGTGCCATAATATTATGCCATATAGATAGTAATACTCATGTACATACGTGGGATAAAATCAGTTTCCCATTTTTTTTGTCGGAAGAGTCGGAATGAACATGAAATCTGTGCAAAACTAAATATATGCTTATTGTTCTACTATGTCGGTCGACATGTGTACACAAGAAAGCATGATGCTCTCTATAATATATAGCCAAGGAATTATCAGATGAACAAAAAAACTCTTTTCGGATTAACAATAAGAATCCTCTTTCTTTTTGGTTTGTTGTGTGTACATTAGTGAGTTCCTTCGTCTCAAGCTACATTGGGAACATCCAGGAGAGCTCTCTTCCAAGTAAACTGGAATTGCAGGGATTAGTAGCGGATGAAAAGTTTAATGATCCATATCACACGGATTTTAGACAGTTTTCAAAGAACTTTGAGGCTTCCGCATTTTATCCGGATGGGAATTTCGGTAAAGTCGTTAATTGAAAAAAGCACACCATTATCTCATCATCACCACCACCACCACCGCCAGTAGAATGTTGTCTTTAATGGAACGAAATGAAATGGAGAAAAAAAGCAGTTTGGAAAAGTAGAAATAGGGCACAAAAAAATAAAGTTTGATTTATATATTTTTTTTTCTTTTACAGGAATGGGTCTGGATAGTAACTTGATTTTTTCACAGGAATCCTACATTCCACGATCTGCGTCACTCAACCTTACTGTAGATCTATTTGGGAAGTCGGTTAACTTGTTTGAGGTAATAATTTTGTAGCACAAAAAAAATGCATTGAGATGATGATATTTTTCCTTGCATCGCATAATAATGACTCATTATTAACGAGTAATGAAATAATGAAGAATCCCTCATACGATTAAATATATTTTTTATCATCCACCTTATTTTAGTTGATATTTTGTTCTCGATAAGTTATGTAACGGTATTTGCATTCATAAGTGCGTGTATTGTAGCCTGATAGTTTATAAAAATGTCGTTGTTATGAATATTTTTTTAAATATTTATTTTGCCAGGCAACAGTTCGACTGGAAAGCTTTGAGCACCACGTGGAATCAATATTTGGACCTAATGGGAAACTGACTGGTGTGGGAAACACTGGGCTTTCCAAACTGCTTTCATCTCTGCGTCGTTCGAGACGAGCAGTACCATCTAAAAGGAAACTCCGAACATTAGCACTGGAATATGACAAGATGAAACGATACTACAGTGATCCCATTGTAATAAACTGATAAACGTTTTTTTGCTCATCAATTTATTTCTTTTTAAAAAAAGTCTTTTTTTGCTATTGCTTTATAAATACTTGCAACATGTTAACTTTATGTAATCTTTGTAATCAGCTTATTCCTAACCCTTGTAATTTTACACAAATATTCAATGTATTGGTTTCGTGATAGGTTCTTTGAAAAAGTATTATCTCATTTATATGATCATCCTGTTTCTCTCTCTCTCTCTCTCTCTCTCTATCTATTCATCAAAGATAAATATTATAGTAAACGATGATGATGATTATTAGGATGAGAATGTCGGTGTTGATATGAACCTGATCACGATCACCATGTTTAATATTGTTTATATAAACTGCCGAGTATTTGACGTAAAGTATTATCAAAAAAATTCTCTTGTACTTTCTCATCATTTTCCGTCCCTAAGAAACCTTATAAACGTCATCTTATCATCTTCTTCTTTTTTCATTCGTATATACACATACACTATATTTCATGACGTGTATTAAATCGATTTGAGGAAATGTTGATCATGTCGTAGTCAACCTAATCGTCTTTCTAGAAGAAAAAAAAGAAACAGAATCCAAACTCTCACTCTCTTTTAAAGTACACATGCATGTCTTCATATAGATAATGTTGCGGCTATAAATAATGTAACGTATACACACACACACTAGCTACCAGCTATATAGTTTTTTTTTTTTTTTGGATATTTACGAAATAAATTATTTCAAGATAACGAGTTACACATACCGTATAAAAAAATATTGTCTTGTTACAGCCAGTTTGTAACCCGAGTGTTTCCTCTCCAGTGCAAAAGGTTCCAGGTCATGGAATGATGCATAATACTTTTAAAAACAAGTATATACCTAAATATAATCGCATGTGTGTATGCATGTTTTAGTATATACATTCTTAAGCAATAAGTGCACAGATTCTTATGCTATTAAGATGACGGGGAAAGAAAAAAATTTGAAGCTGTTTTATATGAAGTTGAAATGATGATGATGACGGCGACGATCTTGTTTTTTTCTTCTCTCTCTCTCTCTCTCTGTAATATACACGCTACTTATACTTCTGCGATTCTCTGTGTGTGTGTATATATTTTATACTGTAATGTTGGTTGTTTAATACACACCAAGATACCAATTTACATGATTTTCTCCTCTGTTTTTGCTCAGGATAGAGTCGAATGAGCACTGATATGCTGCTGCTGCTGCTGCTGATGTTGTGAATCTCGTTTAATTTCTATTACTTTTTTTGATAAAGCTGCTAATGTAAGATGCATACATGACTGCATGCCTGCTTGCCTTTACTCTTGTCTGTGCGCTCTCTTGATGAGAATGAAAGGGGCTAATCGTAATGGCCCATGTTTCCATGTTATGTATGTTTCTACAGGATAAGAATAATAAGAGAGAGAGAGGGAGAAGAAAGTAGGAAAACTCCATTTTGTGTATCTGTTTATGTTTCGATAATGGCGCATTAGTGTTTTCATTCTTGCTTAAAAAGAGAGATAGAGAAAAGGGTGCCTCTCTTCCTTTTTTTTATTTCGTGGTAAAACAACCATGCAGATAGAATACATGTTATTAAAGCAATGTAGAGAGAGAGAGAGAGAGAGAGAGAGAGAGAGAGAGAAGCATATGGAACAGTTACATGCTTATTTAATGACCGTTATTCCTGCTGTAGCTCCTGTAGCTGCGGAGAAAACGGTTATATGCCCTTATGTTTGAACTCATAAAAATTAATCGCTCAACAATTATTCCATACAAAAGGCTATTTCAAGGTGTGCCCATAGCAATTACAGAAATAACAACAACATGACAATATTAATTTAGGCTTTTTTCTAATTAGGCTATTAGGTTGCTTCCTTGCAAAAACTATTTTTTTTGTACTTGTGTTACCATGTCGATTAGTAGTACTAAACTAATAATAGTAATACAACTTCTTGCTCATCTCTCGCTCTCTCTTTTTGAGAATTGCATTATTATTATTATTATTATTATTATTAGTATCAGTATTCCACGAAGGGTATTATACTGATTTGTCAATAATGCTTTTTTTATTGCTGGGTCATTAAAGGGAAATTAATTATGCTAATTGTTGTATGTAATGAGGATGATGGCATGTAAAAATAAAACGTTGTCGATGCACTGCACTGGATTTCTATCAACAAAACATTAATTACTTCGTTTTTTCAGATGTCCCTTTCCTTGAAAACGTTGGGGAATGAGATTGCATTCTCAAGGATGGTCGGACTAGAGGAGCAAATGGATTCACTCAAAGGCCTCAATCCATTAAACTTTCTGGAAAAACTCTCAAAGACGAAGGTATAGTAGTGCAATTTGTTTAAACATGTTTGCCTATCTTACTAAAACACTCGCAGCTGGGTATATTCAAACAGTGCGCTAAAAAAATGGCTTTTTGGGGTGACTTGAGACAATCGTGAATACTTTAATCTGGTACTGTGCGAAACGACGCGGCGGCGGTGACATAAATAACATGGGCGATGACACGTAGAAACAAATCGCAATGAATTCATGAATCAATTCATGAATGTATGTACACTTATAATATTTATCGCCTTCTTCGACTCCAATAATAATAATATATAATGCAGCTAGATAAAACCTGCTGCTACAAAGGCATTCTCTGTAATCCATATTTTCACCAAACAAAAATTCTAATGTTCCACTGTTTTGTATCCTACTACCTTCACTTCATACTACCACACAACCATATAATAATAATAAAACATCACGTCACATCATCATCGTAATAAATAATATTCTACAATATCTTTGCATCTACATATATTACTATTTCTATATCCTCTCTGTAAGTATATCAATCCATGTATATTTATATGTACATACTTACATATTTTCTTTTTCCTTTTTTTTTGTACGGGGACTGGGGACCACAATAAATAATAGGATTCAAATTGGCAAAAGTCAACGGTGCTATTTGATTCATCATACATCATTCCTACCGGAGTTGGACTTCCTCTCAATCTAAGTGCACAGGCTTCAAGTATTATGAGATTTCAAGCGGAGAGCATGATAGATACCACTAACTTCCGTTCCAATCCCTTCCAATTGAAACTCAAAGGAAAGTTGATACCAAGGTGAGTTCGTATATAAATACATACATATACACATATATAGTAGTGGGTGTAGGTAGGTGTGTGTTTGTGTGTTGAAGAGTTATTTTCTCTCTTCTCCTTTTTTGCACTTTCCTTTTTATTCTTTCTCATCTCGTTTCATCTTGTTGTAGGTGTACTTTCTTTTACACTTTTATTTTAGACGCACACACACACACACTAGATATTTCTCAACTAAAACCAACACATTTTTTTTACCTGGATCCCCGCATCTCTCTTTCTGTCTCATTTTCTTGTTTCCTCTCTACTTATTTTGCTATTGCTTATACAGGTAGGTGTATATTCACGTATACCTACTTGTAAAAAATATACGCAGAAAGAAGTATAGACAACAGAGAGCGGGGAATCATCGCAAACTTTGTTGTTGCTTACTCTTCTACTTTTAGATGAGTATTTACTTTGCTATGTGTAAGTAAAACGTACCCATTTACCTGTATATATTGGAATAGCTCCATGTTTGTATATAAACACATTTTTATAGGCCTATATAGCAATTGTGTATTGTTTATTGGTAAGTGCGTAACCGTTCTATGTATATATGCATAGTGGGGAGACGGATGCCATTAGAGCTTTATATTTTCCTTTCCATTACATTATATTTTCCCACAGTAGTCAGATGGATAATTTAACATATTATTTTGGCCGTTGTTCCTACATAATATCAAAAAAAAAACATTTGTATTTTATTTCCGTAGTGCACTACTATCTGCGTCTGCTGGAGTGTCTCTGAGTGCATTTCAAAGTCATGCGGGAATGAAGGTAAGAGCGCAGCTTCGTACGTCAACTGCACTGGAAGGACATTTAGAAGCTTCCGGCACTAAACTACTTGACGTGGCATTTGGCGTTCCGCAATCCAAATTGGAACTAATAGAATTCAAGTACGATTTAAAATAAGAGAACATTTTCATTTAAAACACAACCTTATAATCCATGCCCATTTTATGCAGTTACATTTTAATAGAACCCGATACTATGTAGTCAGAAATTTTAAACATGAAAATGACTCATATCCCATCATAATAATTATTATTATAGATCACAAGTGCTTTTTATTCAAAATGATGACTACCTTCCAGTCAAAGTTCAATTACCTCAAAAAAAGGAGACCTGCAATACCGGCATCCTCTACAAGTACATGGGTCTCAAACTGTGCAGCTCGTCCCAACTGATGCTACCTAGCCCATCCACCTCATCTTCATCAGATCAACTTGATACGGATGATGATGATGATGATGATGATCACTCAACCTTGCTGTCATCTTTACCATTCCTAGTAAATGGACCCTCTCATTTCGTCCTTTCACTTGAAAAGTCAAATCCAAGTCTGCTCAAAACACGGTTTCATTACCAATGGAATAATAATGAGGTATGCTAGCATTCACATTAAACTGTGCACCATTTCTCATACTTTGTTTTCTAAAAATTTGTGAAAATACAGATATGTATATATTTTTATCTGCGTTGAATAATCATCATCATCATCATCATCCTTCCCGACCATGTATTCCACTTACATGGATAATACATTTCTTCCTGTAAACTCCACCATTTAAGTAGAAGGCATACTTATTTTGTAATATATGCATCTATTATACATCCCTTTTTAATGCGAATAGACGACGTAGCAAAATGCGAAAACTTTAAACAAAAAATAAAATGTACAGGTAGCATTTTTTTCTCTTTGCTTTTTTTTACAATGAACTTGCCTAAATGTAAAAGAGATGGATTTCCCCCCACTTTTTTTCCAAGTCGTCGTCGTCGTCCCCTTCATCCCACTTTTCACTGAAATAAAACTTTTTTCACTTCAGTTTTTTTTCTCGTTCTCTTTTTTCACAAGGAAAAAAAAATCCAAGAGTGAGAAAGCAAAAAAAAATAAAGAGAAAAAGTTTAACTTAAGCCATGAAATCCCACCTGCTAGAAAGCTGGAAAGAAGGAAGAAGACGGATCCCGCTTATGATTATGTTGATGTAAAAGTGTTAGGTGATGCTGCTGCTTCTGCTGACGATGATCATGATGCTTATGATGATCATGATTATAATGGAACAAAAGGAAGTGTGAAGAAGCACACAAAAAAAGGAAAACGAAAAAAAAATGTGAAAGGATATCTCAACGCATTTAGCAATGCTACTGTTTTTTTGTGAATCTTCTTCTCTAAAACTTGCCTTTAGTTAGAAGAGAAAAAAAGTATATTATTTTATGCTAATACATATATATATTATGTACTTACTTATGTGTACATGGTATATTATTATAATAACATAATATTAAGTGAGAGTGAGAAGACGAAAAAAAAAGAAAGAAAAAAAGATTCATAATATGAACAAAGATGCAATGTTCATAAAAGTCTCAAATGTGCGATTCAATTGGCAGAAGGGAGTTTCTTTTCTTGGTAGAAAAAAAAATATATATAGAAAAAGCTGAAAAGAGAAAAGATAGAAACGATATTTTTTTCCTTCTTCTTCTTCTTCTCTGGGATCGTCAATGGACCATGGAAGCGTAGATTATACCTCAAACGAACCATAGTCACATTATTACTTTTTATTGAGAAAGAGGCAGCAGCAGCAGAAGTAGCAGTAGTGGTAGTAATAGTAGTAGTAATAGCAAGAGAAGTAAACTAAAAGAGCGAGAGGAAATACTGTGTGGTGCTTCTGCTCTGGCGTATTATAGGTAGATGGTATATAAGATAGATGGATAGTTTAAGAATAGTTTGGGTTATATTTTTCTATTTGGGTAGAGAGTGAGAGAGAAAGCGAAAGAGGCGCCTGGGTGATCATGGATCATAGTAACTTTAACTCAATCATAACGATGTAATTTATCGCTCAACTTCCTCCCACAACTACTACCACCACACACACACACACACACACACACACACTCGGTATGAATAGCCATGTTTCACTACACAAGCTTCCTTTTCTTCTTCTTCTTTTTAGCTAACATACATACTACATTCCTAGATATTATAGTGTACACGGGGCCTTGATGTAGTGGTGGTAATGGTGGTGGTAGTAGTAAAAGATTAGCAGTATAAAAAAAGAGCAAGCATTTTGTAGCGCTGATGTTTTATATATAAATAGAATATATATTTAAAAAATGGCTTCTTTTACTGTGGATAATATTTATACTGTGATAATAATAATAATAATGATGATGATGATGATAATAATAATGGATGTCAATGTTAGTAGCAATTTTTTGTGTGTCGTCGTAAAAGTTGTCATATCGGAAAGTTGAATATTATCATGTGATGCATGTCTGATGATGATAGTCTGATATGATAACACACATGTGCATGGGCTATACATTTTTTACACACAGATTATATTTGCATGCCATTGTTCTCGTGCTCCTCTTTCATCATCTTCACACAAGACGCAGAGTGCAAAGTTCAAACTTATCATCAACGTTCATTGTTGTTAAGCATTCATTTTTGTTTAATTATTTTTTTATAGGATTTTATCCTTTTTCTACAATAGTAATGCTCGCATAGGTATGTATAGGATTGCATCGTCCATTCCGAAATGAAAGTATGTAATCTTTTTTTATCGTGTTTGTGTACAATGGTCTCAATGATGTTGTTAACTAAAAAAACACGGATTAAAAAAACGATATATACAAAAATTGTAGAATTATTTTGGGCCAACGATTGTTTGGGCCACTTTTTTGTGCGTGCATTCGGCTAAAACCAATGACCAAAAGGTTAATATAGTTTTTTGGTCATCTGGTTTTAGCAAACCTCAGGTATGCATTGAAACAGGATGAAATGGAGCAAAGTGTACCACCCATTTTCGGAAGTTGGTAAATTGAAGAGTAAACAAGCCACACACACACAATTTGCTACAAATGGAAAGTGAATCTGAATGCAATCATCTTTAAATTTCGTTCCAATATTTGCAATTCAACATAATATAAATGTATAATACATTTTCAAGCAAATCCCAGGTAAAAGGTTTGAGTTGCATCTCCAAAAAAAGTATATGTTTCTTATCCATGCTGACAATGGGATAACCTTACCCTGTATACACAATGCAACTTAAACCACTGCCTAATATTATATATATATATGTAGATATGCATATACAATGCGTGATGCTAAGTATCTGTAATTTTTGGCAAAGATTTTACTTCTTTGTAGATTGGATTTGTAAAAATACATATTATATAACAAGCTGCATTCAAATATGTGCTTTCTGCCAGGCGGATGAATGAAAATAAAAAATGTAACTTTTTATTTCAACATCATAAACTTGGAGATGTGTGCACATTGTACATTGTTGGTTGAAGTAATAATATTAGGTATGAATATATATATATATAAACTCTCGCAGACCGGAAGGAAGAACCACCTTTTTTTACCGAGAGATGGCAAGCGAGAGATTTTGTATGTTTAGA
>JAHZNC010005090.1:0-16900 GCA_027744095.1 Zhuqinia jingwanae | reverse complement strand
TAAGTTATAATTTATAACACTACAGAATAAGAATACTTTATGTATAAAATTACAAACAAATAGCTGCATATATAATTAGCACGGCATCGCATACCTGATCTCCAAATTCGAGCGCATAAACAGATCTAAATTAAATTAAATTGCGAATTAAAAAAAAACTAGCGGAAATGACAAGATTTAAATCATTGCGGAAACCATTAAACTTGACTATTAGATTTGATTTATTTTCCATATCTGAAATCCAATTTTGTGCACGTGCGGAAAGAGCGCTACAAAATTCCAACTCAGTCAGTAAATACATCCAACTTAACAAAAACGCACACGACAAGCTCCGATATTCGATATCAAATCTAAACCTGTTTTCAAGTTTCCATGCAATGAAATGAAGAGAAACCGATTCCTGAGTTTTTCTCTTAACAAACATTAATGGTTTTTTTTTGCATGCATATAGTATGTATGAAACTGCGCATTTTCATGTGAATAATAATGAAAATATGTTGCTTGGTAAAAAAAAAGCTAGTACGATTACTCCCAATTAGCCTTCTTGCTATATGGTTACGGATTATCGTCATGACTCATTTACTTCGTTAGCTTGTTTACTGTGTAGCTTCACATTTATACTGAAAATTTATGTGCATACAAAACAAATTCCAAGTGCTCAGGCATTTTATACCACGTATAAAAAAAGTCGAACTTGTTGTCTCAAGCAGACTTGTTATTGTGGCGAGTCCCAAAGAATGATAAGTTATCATTGCTAATAATAGTAACCAATATGTGCTTATGCACGTATGTATTTATATATGCATTGTAGTTTACAATTTAAAAGCATCCATGTCTGGTTAATAGGAGCATTTGTTTTTATCGTGCGTATCTCATCAAGAAGAAAAAAAAATGAGGGTGGTTTAGCCATTTAACTTATTGTACGTAAATCTGCCTCTTCCTTTTCATCTTTTTCTTCCCATCAGAAAATAAATTTATTGTACTGTCCGGTATTGAAGAGCAGATTCTTTAGTGCATGATATTCAAATGCTAAAGAATGGCATTCTATTGTGTATACAGAGTACGTTGTTTGGGTTGGAACATGAAACAATCATTTAAATAAAATAAAATAGCTCGTATGCAATGCCTACATATATAACTCAATTTCAACTGTTCCCACCATTGACACTATTTTGAAAGAGACAGAAGCAACAGGCGTTTTCCTGTGCGTTTTACTATAAAAATGTCTTATAGCTATTTCATTGTTGTTATGCTGTTGGTATACATATATGTCCTATTTTCCGGTCCTGATAAAAATCTAGCCTTTACTCTCTGTACCTGTACCTAGAACTTTATTCTTAACAAAAAAACAACTTGTTGCTCTTAATATTTCCTATATGATGCACGCAGTACATTTCTTTAGTTTTAAAATAATGTACATCGTAATATTAAAGGATGTACTTTTCCTTAGTTGGCTTTTCTCGTGACGTGGCCGTCGTAGGTTGAGACCGAGGTCGCTTTAATAACAGTCTGCAAATTACATGTATTATAAATAAATGAAGTAGTAATTCAACATAAGCAAAAATAAAAAAGTTTTTTCTATGATATTGCTTTGTAAAAACTAAATGAACTTGTGAGACAACAACTTTTACATCCACCAAGCTCTGATGTTGGTAATAGTAATTAATAAAGCTCGTGATAATTTTAGATAAATACTATGAATCGATGGGTTGGTAGTATAAATATGCACATGCACATTCAGAACTCGTGCAGAACTCATGCAACATGTTCAAGTTGAGAACTTGGCTGAATTTTTTTTATTAAAGCCGGCGAAGTACTTTTAAGTAAAATCATGAATGAGTACAATGAAATAAATTGTTTCATGGAGTATCAATGCACTACCATCAGATAAATTTGTTACAGGAGCCAGATGAACATGGTCGCAGGTCGAATACCCGTCCTGTAATGAAGTTTGAATTTGTATATAATTTTTTTTGGAATAAATGTTACTTGCCAAACATGTGGAACTAAATTTAATAGATAACATTTATGTAGATATTCTAGCATGATGAACGATGACCCGTAAAAATGACCTGTACATATGATTTTTATGGTATGATGATGGGCTGATAATATATCGTCATCCTCTAACATAATTTATCCTAACAGCGGAGCTATATTACTTTTTTTTGATGAGTGTGAGTGATCGTGTCGGTTTTCTTGGTGGTATAATATGTAGCTCATAGTTCATAGTCAAAGAATAGGTATTTGTTTCTCTATTTCGCATTCGAGCTTTTAGTGCAAACTGAAATGAGTACTTGTATGTTACTGTTTTTGTTGACTCACTGTGAAATTTAGTTGAGTAAATATACCGTTTAAGGTGCAATTACATTCAAATCCAGACAAGGGGTCGTTATACACTTAAGTAAAAACACAGTCAGAGCTGAGAACATTAATCATTTTTAGGTATTTAACTTTCGGTAGCTTTTGAATCTGAATTAAGCTAAGCAGTAAGCATGTAAAATGGTTTTGTAATAAATCATTTCATATCAGTTTCTGACTATAAACATGACATGATGGGGATACATAAGTGAGTGTATATACACATCATCACTGCCAGACACAACACTTATGAATGGGTCAAGAGGTGACTCAGAAAATAAAGCTTGGTAATTATTACAATACAAAATACAACTAATGATTCCCCTTTGTTAAGAAGGCTGTAATGAACATTTACACAATTGAAAAAAATAATGTTGTTTACATGGTACGTGTAAAAAATTTAAACGCATAATTACATTCGTTTATGTTTAAAGGTGACTTGTTGGTGTGTGGTTCCCCCTTTTCAGTTCATGGCAATCATTTCACTTCATTTTTTAAAGTCTAAAATGAACACGC
The DNA here is from genome assembly GCA_027744095.1 of Zhuqinia jingwanae. Taxonomy (NCBI): domain Eukaryota; kingdom Metazoa; phylum Arthropoda; class Collembola; order Entomobryomorpha; family Paronellidae; genus Zhuqinia; species Zhuqinia jingwanae. The sequence goes on along the minus strand of JAHZNC010005090.1, from coordinate 14,023 downwards.
AAAAGGAATCTCATGTTTCGCCATCCTAGTGACGAATAATTGTTATCGAATTGCTCAACAATCTCATGGTGTGTATAAGATTTTTTCTAGAAGGACGCATGCACTCATCTGTTCATCATTCATATCAATATTACGAATGCATTTACGAATTTTAGTTTGTGGTAAATTTTTATGATGCTTAAACTAAATTACATTTTATTCCGTTTTACTATCGCACGAATGAGATTCATGACGTACAATATAACAACTATGATTGTTTAAGTAATTGCAATGCTTTCCAAAAAAAAGTTCCAATTAATTCAAGAGTATGCTTGATTTTATTGTGTTAAATTGGCATGTAATAAAAGTTTAATATTCTACTTATTTTTTAAAAATTACAAGTACATTTTTTGCTGGATAAGTTTTTCCCCTTTCTCACTACAATCAACACTACTAACTATTGTGTAATAAGGTATAGGTCATGTCTGGCATATTGCAAATTGTGAACAGTTACTACGCAAGTTACTCTTCGAAATATTATTTTTATTCAAAAATGAACAGGTCTTATTTTGTGTTTTAAGAGATAATTCAGGGTGATAGTAGTTTTCTACACTCTTTCCATTCGTGTGAAAGGAATTTCTATTTCTTCTGTCCACCACAATGCATAAAATGAGCAAACAACAAGGAAAGTCAGTAAATATTATGTAGTTTGTAGTGAAACGTTGATGGCAACTAGGCATATATCTGTAAAATGCATCATGCATGCCGTTTGCTTGCACCTACTGCTCCAAAGGTTTATCAGAGCTGACGTTTGAAACAAATGTTTATCAGTATAATTATTCCAACCATTTGTAAATAACAATTACTCTTACTTTTACGATATTATTACCACACATGCACATGCTACAAAGGAAAGGAATAATAGACGTGTAAAGTAAATATTTAATACGAAGTTTTTGCTTGGTTTGGGGACTGGGTATAACGAAACGGTAAATCTGTTTATAGTAGTTCTACTTAAATTTAGATTTGAGTCTCTTAAACCGTGTTTGTGCAAAAAGTGAACATTCAAATGAAATGAACATCCCTAAGCAAATGAAAGTAAAAATCGTAAAATTCTAACAATAAAACTGATTATTACAATTGAACATAGAATATTCTAGAAACCTGTGTAAATTCCTTTTAAAATCATCTCCATTCCAGTTTTTTATATAATTTTTTTCTCGCCTTACCAAGTTTTTTCTTCATTTTCATTTTCTTGTGTACCTGCCGTGGTACATCATGCGCGTGTGATTGTTTACAAATGGTAATTATATTTCTACCACTAAACTAAAAACATATTACAATTGCAGCAACAAACACTCAAATTTAAATTATATGCTAAACTAAGAAAGAAAATAGAAGCCTTAGGGGAAAAAACCAGTTTTTATCTAGGGAAACTATTTATTATCTTTCTTGTTATGAATTATGATTACAAAGTATGCATGGTATGTCATATGAGGATCGGTTCGGTAGAGTCAACTGGCAAGGTTGCTTGTGAGCTTCCATAATTCTGCTGACATCCAGACTCCAGACACTTTAATGCTTCCATAACATATAATGAAAAAAACTTCAGTAATTTGTAAAATTATTATCTTCCTTAGAGTAGCGGCTAGCGTGAAAAAATAAATAGACATATAAACAGATAAAGAGTCTCTCTCTCTTTTGTAATATTGTAATAATTCCAAAAATCAATGAGTTGTAGAATAATATTCTGGTCACAATTGCATATAAATACTTTTATACAAATCAATTTCATCAGGTAAATAAAATCTTATGTGAAAAAACTCACGAACCAATACATTTTTTCTTTTCGAAATATATGATTCAATCATCCCATCATCCGTAATGGTAATATATGTTCATGTCGATGAAGTATCAAGCCAAAAATTTCAAGCAGATTAAAGAAATATCTGTTTTACTTTGGAAATGTTGAGAACGCCTGAATTCTGGAATGTGCAGATAGTTTAGAGCGTCAGCATCATATTATGAATCTTAACATGCGTGCCATAACTCATTAAAAATTAAAACATCACGAATTACAGTATCATCAAATAGTCACTGGACAAAATAGTAATAACCATGTTGCATAAAACGACTTCATGTTTTATACTATTACGTTGAATACAAAATTACTTTAAAAGATATGCGGTCAAGCAAAATATCACAACCAACAGTAATATACGTAACTGCGGTGACTGGTTGTGCAGATTTAACCTTCATCCACCCATATAACCAGAGGCGGAAACACGAACAAACACGTGCAATTTAACTTTTGAATTTTTATTAAACCAAACGTCATTTTTAGGTTAAATAAAAGGATTCGTTTTGTAATACGTATGACGTAAACTAAATACATTCTTGGATTCTTTTGCGAGAATATCTTTAGCTAACTTATTCATACTCAGTCCATTTACTACGAGGTTTTCATTCCATAAACGTTGTGGTTCGGTCACAAGACTACGAACCAGACAAAGCAATAATATTCCTGAAAATCTGCATCCTGAAAATCATATGAATCGAAAGGGTAATACAGATGATATGCTGTAATTATAAGCGCAGCAATGAGTAATAAGTTAATCATGAATCATGATGAATAGCTAGCATCCAGAGACCTGTATTTTGACGTGTGGGGGATCTAGTACAGGTTTTAGCTTACACGACCAGATCTTTGCAACTCTGAACGAGAAGTATTTACCTTTACCTCACACAATAATAATGACGACAGCTTGTAACGCGCAAGAATATTAGTCGTAAAATATGATGCGAAAAAGTGACCAGATTAAAAGATTGCTCTGAGAAATACCACCGAGTCAAGTCAACTCAACAGATTCCGTGTTTTAAATTAGGTTTAAAGTTAAATCATTTCATGGATTTAACTAAATGCCAACAAGTCTATAGAACTGTCCTTGGTCTTTACCTAGGTTTTGCACCTTTTTGTGAATTTACCTTCAATTATTTCACAGAATCCGAAAAAAGTTACAATAGAGGCAACTATAAGCACTTACAAAAGGCGCACAACGTCACATTATCATAAATCATAACAACAAATTTGTGTGTTTAGTCGCAATCGTGCGGTTGCTCCTCGTCGTGCGATGGTCGAGTTTTTGAAGTTACATAGGTTTAAATAAAATAAATAAAAAATAATTGCCCATTCGGCACAAATTTATAAAACCAGTTGTTTGTTGTGTATGTTATGTAGCTGGTGGTGGATCAAGCAAAGGATAATTTCAAAACATTTATTATTATTTATCATAATCATGATTATCATAAGGAATAATACTATTGAATGAAAATACACAACAACCAAGGAACACAACTTGCAGTTATGTTGATATACTGATACTGATTATGAAGAAGACCATTAGAGATTACACAATCATCCATCCATTCAAACACGCCTTTTTCCCTATACATCTGCAATACTGCATGTGTAAATATCACAGTTTTTTTGTGTATGTTGTGGTTAGGTATATGGGTTTTATTATTGTTGGAGTACCCGAACGAGACCACAAACCTTTACTACTTAAGAATAAATTGTAAATTCAAAAAAAGCAAGTTGTAGGTCGACTTGTCTGCTTATATTTGGAGTACTGGGAAGAATTTTTTTTTTCTGTCCGAGAGTCAAGTTTTTCTCTCATTTTCATGTAAACCATTTTTTTGTTTAATGCATTACCACTACAGCAGGAATAAGAATATATTATATTAAATATTTATCAAAACTACTCTAATGTGCAAAAAATATGCCGGTTTCGTTACCACTACAAGAATCACAAACGTGGTAATTGTTCATTAGCATTACCAATAGATACGAAGCTTTTCGTGTAAAAAAAATCGTAGTAGTTTTTGTTTTTTAAAATTTATAATATAAAATACATAGTAAAGAGGAAGAGAAGATAGACTAGTAAATGACCAGTGAACAAAGATTAATTTTTAAGGATTTGCTGGTTAAAATTATCGATGCGATTTTTGTCTATTTATCTTGTGTCCCGTGGATTTCTGTTCTAAAGCCATGGTCGAAATACATAATCTATACTTTAAAAATGCCTTATATTTACATAATAGTAATAAAACATTTAAAATTACATGGAAAAATTAATATGTTCTTTGTCTTGAAATACTCTTTTGAATTTTTATTTCTTTTAAATTCGTGGACAATACATAAGTAACACCATGTGCATGTCTTCTATCAGTTAGTTGTCAAGTACCACCTATATGAGTCCATAATATTTTCCCGAAACGAACCTACGGAGTAATCAAAATCAGTAAATATCTAAAGGGACTGTTCACTACAGAAATGATTTATTTTTATTTCAAATTCTTTGCAAATAACAATCTATTCGAAAACTCTGACATAAGCAGTTTTGACTTATTTAGTCCCTTTTTAAAAGGGATAATTTTTTTTTGTCAAATGAACGGCTCCAGACGTGAGAAAAAAAGTATTTTTTTTTGCTCGACTCGAATTTTGCTTTGTTGCTTAATTTGTGCATGTAATCATAATCATGCATGCAAGCAAAGCGTACATCAGCATCAGCTCAAGACAAAGAGCTATGCTGCTGCTGCTACAGCTTTGTAACGCTCCTGTAAATGTATGCCTGCTTCTCACCGTCTTCGTCCTCAAAGTGGGGGAAGAGGATAAATACCTGGCGATCTTTCGCAAATCAACTTTAGTTTGTTGTTAGCTAGCATGACCTTTGCTGTGCATACACGGTTGTGGTGTTACAGTAGAGAACCTTGAGCAAAGATAAAGATAACCAATATTATCATCACAGAAAAAAAAATAGAAAGTCAGCGTTTGTCAGTTCAATAAATAAAATATTGAATTCCGACCTGAATATATTTTTTTCTTCTCCTTTGTACACCAGCCAAGCAAAAAAAATACCCTGAGTTTCTTCTTTTTGCTTACAGTTTGCTCTGTCAACAAAAAAAGGAAAGCAGTAGAGAAAATCAACCGGGACATCATTATTATCATCGATGTTTTAAAAACCTGCAAATTTAACAACCCGACAATCTGAGGCGCAGCAAACAAAAAACCAGTGAACTTTACTGTTTTACGAGGATTTCGATAATAAAGAGACGTTGAAATTTTTTCTTAGCCCTTGTCAATTTGGAGTGTTTTATGGTTTTTGTGCCTCGAAGTGTCATTTTTGAAGTGTCACAAAAAATTATGCTTTTTTAAAAGTTTGAGTTCTGTAATCTAACCGGTTTTTTTTTAAATTGTGTAGTGCATCTGTTAAAGCAAAAATTTATTTTTGTTAGTTGAAGTTTATTTTGGTGTTGATATTTTGAAAATTATTCTTTGAAGAGAGAACAAGACGAGAAGGAGGTGATCAAGTAAATAGTCCACTAGTTTGTTAAAGCAGTGTATAGTTGTGTCTTTGTAACAAGCAGGGAAGGTTGCCGGAGTAGCTTTGCCACACTTTGCTAAGTGCTTAGCAGGAAAACTAATTTTTGTCAAGAATTTTCAATAACACTTACGATGGAACCAACAGCTAAAGAAATACAATTAGTTGACGAGGTGAGTAAAAAATTATATTTTTCATTCAAATCGTGTAGTCAAGTTTGTTCATTTGATTCATTTCAAATAATCAAATTAATGAGTAAGGGTATATTATATTGTCACCGACCATTTCCAATGATATCGCACTTTGCTGATCACAAAGTTTTAATTGTTATGAATTTCAGTTGAGGAAGAATTTGTCTGATCTTTGCCTTGCAAAGCATCATCTGGAAACCAAGAATTTGGTCAGGTTCATCCGTGCCAGAGGCCATTCTCTACGGAATGCAGAAAATATGTTTAGAGCGGTAAGAGCTTGTCATACTTTTATTTTTGATGTTCATACGACAACGCTAAATTTCATGTACCTATCTACTTTTCGATGGGAGATGGATAGGTTATTATTGTCGTAATTGATTTGACAAGAAGTAACTATTCTAAAATCTTAAATATGTAGCAAAATGACTGGAGAGAGGATAATGACATGGACAACATCTTGGAACAATTTCATTATCCAAAAGAATTTAAATCATATTGGCCATGGTACCTGACCGGGTTCGATAACTTGGATAACCCAGGTATGTATGATACTGTTGTGTATTATGCATTTAATAATTTTTTGGGATTTTTTATTTTCCATTGTTTGCATTAATCCTTTCTATTTATGCATTTCTCAGTGATTGTCCTCCCAATGGGATCTTGGGACCCGTCAAAAGTTGGCTTAGGCTATAATGATTTTGTCAAGTATACTTACCACTCAATTGAGTCGATTTGGAGAGTAATGCAGTTCAAATCACAGGGGCAGAAGGCAATGAAACAGTTCAGCGTTATTGTCGATCTTAAAAACCTGAGCTTCAGGACAGTGACCACAATTGATGGTAAGCGTTTATCACTACTTGTATAGTAATTAATGTGAGAAAACTATTGTGTCCATAAAACTACATCAAATATGTATATCTAATTAAAAACAGCTATGCAAGGTGTAATGGAAGCCGTGAGAGCTTTTGAAAGCTGCTACCCAGAAACCATGCGCGTTGGTCTTCTCATCAATGGTGATAAACAATACATTCAAGAATCTTATTTTTAGCAAAGTTTGCATAATTACTGTATGTATTCTTTGTATGTGTCAATAGCCCCTTACGTGTTTGAAGTTGCGTGGAGACTCATCAAGCCATTCGTTTCCGAAGAAACACATGCCAAGCTTCGTTTCCTTGGATCAGACTTGAAGACCTGGAAGGAAGAGTTGCTGAAAGTTATGGATGCAGACCAATTCCCGCAAAAGTATGGAGGTGATCTACCCGACACAAAGGAGGTACCTGTTATAATATCTCACTCTCGTGACAGTAACAAAGAAAATGCAAACGAGCAGCATAATTCGTTGACCTTCCCAACTATTGGAAAAATACAAACCTCGATGTGGCTGAAGCAGCTCATAAAATAATGGGCATTATGATGATGATTTTGTTGCTGACTTGATTTTAATTTTATTATTATAGATCAAAGTTGAAAATGGATGTGCACGAGTCAAAGATCCTAACCATACTAACAGTAATGACTACATCTGTGAAAATTTGATGCATGTGAAGATTTAACAAAAAAAAGTTTAATGATGTTGATCGTAGTAGCTTGGAAATAATTTTAATAATTGTTATTATTGTTGATGCTTTTAACTCATTGTTGCTTTTCTTCTGCTTATCATTATTATTAATTATTATTATGTTGTACACCAATTTTCAACTGTGATGTTTTATTAAGCTATATTTAACGTGCTTGATGTTGAGTCATGACTAGCTAACAACTAACAATACTAACAACATTTTATTGACATGAGCAGCACACACACAATGTATAATTTAATTCTGTGACATGCGAAAGGACAGTAATGGAAAAACAAAAAAGTGCTGAAACTTGTATAAAGGCTTCAAGTAGTATCCGGTGACGGGAGCTAAACTCGGTAATTTTTATATCATATTATTATTGTATTACTAATTTTTGTTAGGATATGTTGGTATATGTATACATACATGTATATTAAATGTACTACACCACATTATAATACTATTACCTACTTTAGTGTTTTCCTTTACTGAACAAAATTTATCGTAGACGAACAATAAAGGTTTCTAGCCTTACCGTAGAATCGTATTTTCTAATTACATTCAAGTATTATTGTTTGCTTTGTAGAAGATAGAATTTGCTACTAAGGACTGATAAGTTATCATCTTATGAAAAAAGTTGTAATTTGTACTGTTATAGTAAGCGATGTACGAAAGAATTATTACATGGATATCAAGGATTAAAACGAAAATTTTAAAATGTATCAAATTAGTGAACCACCTTTAATAGTTGCATATTGTGCATGAATTTTTAAGTTCTCTAACATTATGACTACATACATGAATTACATGATTTCAGGCATGTAGATATAGATATTAATATTCTACAAATCAAACAAAATTAGTTTCTCTTTAACATTGGCACGTCTTGTTGCATGATATTTAAATACGTAAATATCGCCCACACTACGATTGCGTATAATATGTACATCCAGCATTATTACTTATTTTTATAATGATAAGGGTTAATGGCAAATCCAAGCAAATACAGGTATTTGAAGAAATCAAGGTTTGCTGGATTGTACAATATTGCGTGCGTGCGTTTGGTTAAAGTTGATTACATATTAATATATACATAGAATGAAGTACCACACACGAAATGTAAAAGGGAAGCATGAGGAACGCATGCTTCATTAATTCCACAATCAAATGTAATGATTTTAGATTCACTGGAATTTTCCCATTTTTTAATTAAATTGGAAATATGGGATTATGTAGGATACTATAGTATCCTGTAACAACCAAAATCACTATACCGTCATGATGAAAGAAAACAAACAATTAACATTAGTGAACATGCGTACGATGAAATGAAATACACATCATGGCCGAAGTAATCTGTATATTATAAAATTATATATTTTTTGAAATATTAATAATTTGTTAATGACGAACATATATATCACATGCAATCTTGCTTGTGATTTTTGAACAGGATATTTTTTATTTAAAAATTAGTAGTAGTTCGACTTAAGCAGCCCAACTAACTGGATATCTAGTAGCGTAAGCCATTAACGGTTTATAAAAATATTTTTTTACAGCAACACATTAAAAAATAAAGATGTTTGTTTTATATGAAAAGCTGCCGTGGCCGATACGCGCTGCCATACCAAATATTATAATAATTTTCACAGTACTCAATTTCCACCGGACTTGCAATTTAAACTTGATGGAGTTTCTAGGTGTTACCTTCTGTGTAGTTGTCACATTTTATTGGATAGTTCATTTATATCTACTGATTTACCGAAACTGGTTAGGTGTCGCTTTGGGTCACTCAGCGGACCTGAAAACATTCGGATCGTGGGGAATTGTAACAGGCAGCACCCAAGGGATCGGCTTAGCATATGCCCACGGACTTGCCAAACGAGGACTAAATGTAGTTCTTGTGTCAAGGTCGATCGATAAGTTATCCCAAGTGGCACAAGAAATTAGTGAAAAGTACAAGGTGCTCGTGAAAATCATTCCAGTAGACTTTACACGTGGAGTGGAAATTTATGATGATGTGGAAAAACAACTTGCAGACTTGGATGTGGGTGTACTAATCAACAATGTGGGAATGTGTTACGCGTATCCAGAGTACTTTGCAGATTTGCCTGGAGGTCGAAAGTTTTGTCAGGATTTGATAAACTGTAACATCTCTTCGGTGACAATGATGACTCATATCGTTCTTCCAACAATGGTTCAAAGGAAAAAAGGAGTGGTGGTTAATGTGGGCTCGATGTCATGTCTCCTTGATACCCCTTACATGTCCTTGTACGGGGCTTCCAAAGCGTTTGTGGACAAGTTTACACAAGATCTGGATTTGGAATACGGACCGCAGGGAATAATTTTTCAAAATCTTATTCCTGGCTACGTGGTGAGTAGTATGAGCAAAATTAAGCAGTCTACGATTTGGGTGCCATGTCCAGAGGATTTTGTTGAAAGAGCGTTGAATGGTGTGGGAATACAAAAGCGAACAGCCGTATGGTTACCTCATCAACTCCTTCATTTCATTATAAAAATTGGCCATTTTTTTCGAAGGAACGGATCTTCAAACGTAAGAAATCACTCGTCAATAATGCGTGGGTATTTCATAAATATTCGTAGTAATTTTTTTGAGTTATTGCTAATTTATTTATTAATTTTTATGTAGGTGTCTCATTTTGTTTCTAGACAGTTTTGGCTATATGGAAAAAAGGTGATGATTTATAGGAGCAAAAAGTCTGGATGATAAGTTTTGATGATAAGTCATGCTTTAACTTTTTTTTAAACAATATACTTACTTAAATTGTCATAAAAATATTAATAAAATTGTAATTAAAAACCTTATTCGGGTAATTTGAATATTACAATAACGTTACTTTTTCTTAAATTTTTATTCAACCCGAAAAACCAGAGAAAGTTAGTACATATATTCACCTGACCAGAAACTGAAATTAAAGCATTTCTGTTTACCGTTTAAACATTTTTTACTTGCCTTTTTATGTAGCTACTAGCACTTCGTCTGTCTGTCTTTGTCCCTGCCATATAAAGGCAGACTTTATCTCTCTAAGCGTTGAATGCTGTAATGTTAGTATATAGTCAATAGTGCTGCTTATGAAAGAAAACTCGCCGTTTTCAGCACACTGGCTGGATTAGGTTATTATTTTTCTACGCACGCGTGTTATTATGCATTTCACACTCCGATGATCATACATTTCCCATTCATTTAAAAGGTTTGATCAAATCCCCATTTTTTTGCACCCCCCTCCCCCCGAGTTTGAAATATTAACATTAGGCTTAAATGGCGGGTCACACGACTCTAGCACCCCCTTGCACAAACCTTTTAAATGAATGTGTCCCCTACAGCTCGGAGGAGTCATCCGAAATTCACATCTCGTGAAATATTAAGTATCATTTTAAATCTTGACTACGATTTGTCCATCAGTAAGTTGATCATAAGTAAGTAAGTAGATTTGCACTCACTTGAAAATGTAACGGTGAAATACGCAAAAGTAGTACGAAAATCAAAATTGGGAATATAAGTTAATCATTTAATCATTCACTAAAGCGTAGTTACAAAAAATTATGTTTCTGTTCACTACGTCCAGTAACAAATATATTTTCTTAAATACTACCTATTCAGATATTTATCACAAAAGTTAATTAATAAAATAATATAAAATACAAGGACAATAATTAGCTATTTTCCTGTCCTTCAAGTGATGTAAGGTCACACTTTACTGAATATATGTACATGCATACTTGGATACCTATCTGGTGATATAGTGTCAGAATAGCTTTTCTTTTTATGCTAAACTGTTTAGCATGTTTCGTTATTTAATATGATCTGCTTTTTGCCATCACTCTTACTGCATGCGTAATCGGTAATACTATTTCCATTAAATTCTTCGTCAGAATCATTCTGATTTTCAGAAATGGTCCATGACCCGTCTCGAGCAACATAATATTTTCTGGTATTGGGTGCAGTTCCTCCATAATGTTCGGGGAATTGATCTGGCTCCGCGTATTTCATCATAGCTTCGCTCCATTTTTCCTTGTCGTTGCCAACAAAGTTGAGCTTGGTGTGGGTGTGTTCTGAGATGAAGGGTTTGATCACTTTCCAAATTAGTTGAAATGCCCATGGTGCTACAAATAAACAAATGCAGGAAATTCTCGAATTAAAAATCGCTCAAAATAATTGGAAAATAGTTGATAAATTCTTGGGAATTTTACCATTAACTACAACGGCATGTTTAATAGTTTCGGGATAATTAGCTTCAAATGTCTTCAGGCATCGAATGGCAGTTTCCACCACTATTTATTTGTTTCAGAAACATTTTACTTAATGAAATGGTTTTATTAATTTATACGTATTTTTGAAAAATCCAATGCCTTTACCATCCATAGAAGTAACTTGTCTCAATGACAGCCCCTCTAAATCAACAATGCCCACGAACTGCTTCATGTGACTTTCCCCTTTTGACATGCGCTTTGCCAAGGTCCACAACTTTTCTATGTGGTGATAAACGTATTTGATGAACTCCTCCTTGTTTCCTTGTGACATTGCCTTTTGAATATCCCATCTTCCATATGGAGCATGCAATATTGGATTACCATTACGGTCCACACCGACCATGCTATAGTAATATTCTTCATCCCATTCTGTGGGATATTCCCAGTCACACAGAAGGCTTTTCACGTCTTGTGAGGTTTTCCATTCTTGATTCTACAGAATATAAGGTAGTGCACAATTTTCAAAAATAATCTTTACTCCATTATTCCTTAAAAATCTCATCCATTTATTTTTAATTTCTTAATTTAATTTTATAATTAAAATTTAGATTTACATTTCTGATCATAACTTCAGCAGCATCCAAGTTTCCACTTCGAGCTCTTAAAAATCTGACCAAGTGCTTGTCTAAAAGTTCTTCCTCGCTTAGTTCCAAGTCTTCTATGCTTTTTCGTAGCTAATAAGAGAGGAGGGAAAGAAATGTATAACTTTTAATTAATAATTTCATTCCGTTCACTTCACTTTCTGTAATTAACCCATAAACCAACAAGATTTTTAAAAAAAATTGCACCCACAACGCACCTCATCAAGAAGTTTATTTTCCTCGTTTGTCGGTGGCTCCATTTTCTTTTGGTTAAGTTTGTTTTTAAAAATTTTGTAAGCTCAACACCACACTACAAAGAAGTGTCTATGTGTGAGTCCAATGCACTGATCCTTTTAATTTTGTCTCAGCTTACCCACGAAAGGAAGAATAAATAGAATCAAAACAAAAAAAAACCAGTTCACTGCACTGTGCACTGATTAGTGTTTTTAAACTGCGCTTCTTCAGAGTTCTCACGCCCTCGCACTACTGCAACAAGAAAACAAATTATTTTAACGTTACTAATTTTTAAATATACGACAACTTTTGTCAGTTGTTGACCGTTAAAAGAGCAGTACGCGACTAAATCACTGACAATTAGTGGAACTCATTGTTACAGTAATAGTTATTTTTGTCTACTTGTGTATTGGTCGAATAATAGTTTTTAAAAACAACTTTTTTTCATTTACTACTTCAACATTAACAGTACTTATTATCGTCCTTCTTATATTTACTGCTACAACAACTCATCCTCTATATTTTTTGTAATGTGAAGAATGTCGGATCAGGTCTCAACAATGTATTAAAAATACACGATTTAAAAATAAATGTATTTACTAAGAAGGTAACCCTTGTCACAACAATTCAAGGAAAAGCAAAAGTAATAGGTAACGCCGAGTGTGCATGCACTTGTGATATTAATGTACGTTTGGTATTTAGTTGTATGCAATTTTAGTTATTACAACATCACTCCCTTCTTGTAAGTAGTTGCTTTGCTTTGGTGAGAATTACTTTGTATGAGAAAGTTTACAAATGAAGCTGCTGAAGAGTAAAATAAATGTATTTACTAAGAAGGTAACCCTTGTCACAACAATTCAAGGAAAAGCAAAAGTAATAGGTAACGCCGAGTGTGCATGCACTTGTGGTGTTAATGTATGTACGTTTGGTATTTAGTTGTATGCAGTTTTAGTTATTACAACAATCACTCCCTTCTTGTAAGTAGTTGCTTTGCTTTGGTGAGAATTACTTTGTATGAGAAAGTTTACAAATGAAGCTGCTGAAGAGGATGTGAAGGCGGATGGACAGAACAATGAAACAGTGTGAAAATTATCGTCGTCTTATCTTGGTCATAATATATACTTATAGGAATTCGCATAAATGTACATATTATACCGACATAGTGTAGGTAAATATATACAGTAAGCGCAATAATCTAGTTGAATGTGACCATTTATATTACTCGTTCGTGGTGAACTGGTTAAAAATGAGTCGACTTAAAAGGTCGACTAAATCAAAGTTGTTGTACATTTCATATTACATTATGCTATGTATATTATTATTATGTTCAGCTTAGATTTAAAAATAACTACTTTGTTGGTGGTTGTTATAATTGTGGTTTGTAAAGGTGCGTAGCGATGTACGGCGTATGTGTCTGTACTTATGCGTAAATATAGGTTTGCTAAATTAAAATAAAATAAATGTAACTTCATTTTATGGAACAATAAGTTTTATTTTATTTTGTGGGAAATCTACGATGAAGATTTATACAAGTGGTCGTCACCTGAAGCCACCATGTAATTAAAAGGACTAATTATGACTTTGTTTTCATAGTCAATGTTATATGTAACTGTTTTGTAAAGTAAATAATATTCCGGCTTCCACTAGAAATACAGAAAAACAATGTCAAGTCAAAAGTTAAATTGAACACAAATCACGACAATTGAAGTAAATGTCCTAATTTACGACTCCTAAATACAAACAAAGCTATAAATTATTATAACTCGAGTATATGCTTTTGGAATTTGCACCAAGTTCGTCATACAATAAATTGAATATAATAATAA